>JAXCLR010045879.1:0-17708 GCA_035584095.1 Annona squamosa | reverse complement strand
CGAACCAAGGCGTCACATTTGTCCTTACTCCATAATCTTGTTGATTAGTAAACGTGACTCAGGATTGTTGCCCTGATCACACAGCAGGTTTTTAATTGAATCTCGTCCACAATTTTTTGTTTTCTTTTCATTCATCACTTAAGCATACACTTTATTTATAATAAACTCATCCATATCATTATAAAATCATTCATATATTCTTTTTATTGAGATAATTCACATAAGTACAATTATGTTTGTAATATCCACAAAACATGTTTTCAATATGATTATCATACATTTGTCCCTTCAGACGCATACATAGAACTGTAACTAAATTTGCAAGCTATTTCTACCTGGCATCCTTTATAAGTCAGCTCCATAGCCTGTTTATCATTTTTAAAATACATATGAGTAATAATACTTAGTAAGCAAGCCTTTATCTTTGGCAAGTAAATATTTTCCTTTCATTCAAATGCATTTCTTTCCATTTGGTAGGAGACACTTACTAAGTGATCAATTACCAATGGGACAGAAACCTTTTCATAAAAATCATTTCATAAACATTGAATGTGCAAATGTTTCCTTTCCATTCCTAACATAGACCTTCGTGTATGGGTACGCTAGCCTAGGAAATATCTCACATAGCATAGTCCAATACACCGACTCTCTCTCCGACTTGGCCTCGTCAAGGGGGACCTTATATCCTTTACCTTAATTAGCCTACATGGTCGCCTACGTGCATGACTTTTGATTTTTCTAACATTATATACCTCTTACACCAGGTGATTTGTCATTCTCACGTAGAGAATTATTTGCACCATTCCTTTTTAAAACATTGTTTCGATAAAACATCATGTAAACCTTTTCATACTTATGCATTTCATAAAAATGCAATGCATTCATTCATACATTACTTTCCTTTGCCTCCACCCTCTTGGGAGAACGCCACCAATATACAACCCTTGCGACTTAGCAATAGTGAAGGGGGATCCTCTGATCCGCTTACTACCTCCACCAAAGTCTCTTCCTTGTACACCATGTTCATACATACATATGCTAGCATGACATGCTTCATAAAACTTGATAAATCATTTAGAAAATAATTTAACAAGCAGTTAACAATCATTTCATTTAAAACATTATAAGAATGGTCATCCTTAAATAAATTTATAAAACATGTGAGCCAATAATTTGCAATCATTTAGAAATATTTTAGAAAGCATATAGCTTGCTTACCTTCTCAATCCGTGTCTTCCTCCTTTTTCTTTCCTTTCCCTATACATGGAAAATTGATATTTTATCTATATCATTTCATGCCTTAGTTTACTTCTCATGCACGCTTTATAATCATCCATTACCTTATTCTTATAGAGGTTAATCATATAACTATACTTGGTCATTACCTCATTGTATGGATTTTTATCCATAAATTCTTTAAAAATTCCATTCATATATCCTCATAAAATATAAAAATAAATCTCAAATTTATCCAAAATCACGTTGTTAACTGTTTACAAAACTGTAGCAATAACTGTGGCAATACTGTTCATCCGAGGTTACTGTTCACAGAGACGTGGTTACTGTTCATGGGTTTCAAAAATTGATATTTTTTACAAAAATAAAAAATACTATGATATAGCTTATGCTTAGTATATCATGGAAAATTTCATAAATTTTGAATTTATCATTATTTACTTGGCTAAAAAAATTACTTTCTTCATATACTAAAAATCAACATAAATTCACTTAATCATAATCCTTAATTTCCTTAATTTTAAAAATCATAAAATTAATATATTATCATTCCAACATCATATTTATCATACTCATACATTCCAAATCATCATTTATCATTTTTGGAGTATTATTTTGCACATATCGTATGTTATCTTCCTAAATGCTCCATCTTTGCTTCAAATTTTTTATGTTTCGGCATAATTCCAATTAGGCATTATATCTATACTTATTTTCTCATGCTAGGGATTATCCAAGCATTTTTTTACCCTATTTAACATTAAAAAAAAATTTGGATAGAAATTACTTACACAAAGTAGAGATACGCCTTTTTTCTCACATTTCTTCTCTCTAACTTACTCCTTTCTTTCCTTGGATGTGTGGGATGATTTGGGGGTTTGGAATGGCTCAAATGGAGTTGAGATTACTTGTCCTTGGATGTTATCCCTACGGACCTATTTACAGTGTTGATTTTTTCAAGAATTTAGAATTTACCCCCTAGCTTTTCGGTATTTAACTATAAATTGATATTTCTTTCTAATTTTAAAAAAAAACTTTGAGCCATGTGCTGCCCACCCTAGGCCTACTCCAACCCCCCTATGCAGCCCTATTTTTTTACTTTTTTTATTTTTAAAATTATTTAATTTAGGCTAAATAAATCTTAGCCGTTGATTAAAGATGAGGTTGATCATGGACCATTGATTTTGGTCAATCCTCCAACTGCCCCCTGCTGCAGCAGCCATTTCATTTAATTTTTTTATTTTTAATTATTTATTTAAATAAAAAGTCAAAAGCTATTTAATGAAAAAGAGAAGTTACTTTTTTATCATCATTTGACGTGTCATCTTGACCCTTGATTTGTGATTTTCATCACATCTTAACCCATCAATCATGTCCATCATAAATTTTTAAGCATCCATAAAAAATTTCATTGAAATCCAACACCCAAATTGCAACTTATGAATTTTTGTTTATTTTTCCACAAAAATCCAAAATTGGATTAAAATAACAAAAAGAATTTCTATTTCGTCCTTTAGTGATTAAATTTTTGTGTTTTTGTGATTTGGTTAATCCAAGTGATTAACTCTTAATCACGCCAATTACTATTCACATGCAGTATTCATGAGTATTATTCACGTGCACTATTCACATGGTTTAATTCCAAAATTGCATTTCTTTAACCTCTAATACATATATTTTCATACTCATGATTATATATTTTATTAATACATTACCTAGAATTTACAACCCTAAGATTTTATACATGTGTCTTAGATTGGGGTTTTATAATCCTTCCCCCTTACAATAGGTTTCCTCCTGAAACTTATTACATTTCAAATATTGGGGGTATAGCTCATATAAAATCGCTAATCTTATCATCTTTTTCTAATACTTCAATGGCTCACTACACTTCCACTGCGCTACTTTGATTTGGTTTCACTGTTAGTCTTGGTCCAACAGACTTATCATATCATATAGATATAACTTATCATCTATTCACATAAATTTCATCTCATCTCATAGCTATTATACTTATCATCTTGTCACATAGATATATGATCTAATCTCATAAACATAACTATCATATCAAATGCATACATTTTATGCATTCAAAATTCTTAGAGATAGTTATATCATCATAACTAATTCATATCATGCTCATTATTAAAGCATCCATTCATCAAATAAACTATTAACATCTTAACATGTCAATTTATACAATCACAATCATGTGATATTAGCTATTGTCATAAACATCACTATTATCATTATCATATATTATGCATTTCACCATGATAATCACATATCTAATCATTATAAAATCATGTATATCGTATTCAATCATCATACTTAGACTTTTCCACGCCTATTTACCAGTCCTTGTTCTGATACCATCTTCTTTGATATTTTACTGATCATTTCATCATATTTTATTTTCTCATTCTCTCGCCTATTTATCAATCCTTGCTCTGATACCATTCTCTACAATGCCCCGAACCAAGGCGTCCACATAATCCTTACTCCAGGATCTTGTCGATTGGTAAGTGTGAATCAGGATTGTTTCCCTGATCACGCGGCAGGTTATTAATTGGATCTTGTCCAATTTTTTTTCTTTTTCTTTCATCACATAAACATACATTCATTATTATTGGACTTATCCATATCATCATAAAATCATTCATATCTTCCTTTTATTGAGATAATTCACATAAGTATAATCATGTTTGTAATATCCATAAAACATGTCTTCAATATGATTATCATACATTTGTCCCTTTGGACGATACATAGAACTGCAATTAAATTTGCAAGTTATTTCTACCCGGCATCCTTTATGAGTCAGCTCCATAGCCTGTTTGTCATTTTGAAAACACATATGAGTAATAATACTTAGTAAGCAAGCCTTTTTCTTTGGCAAGTAAATATTTTCCTTTCATTCAAATGGATTTCTCCTAATTTGGTAGGAGACACTTACCAAGTGATCAATTACCAATGGGGCAGAAATCTTTTCATACAAATCATTTCATAAACATTGGATGTGCAAATGCTTCCTTTCCATTCCTGACATAAACCTTCGTTTATGAGTACGCTAGCCCAAGAAACATCTCACATAGCATAGTCCAATATGCCAGCTCTCTCTCCGACTTGGCCTTGTCAAGGGGGACCTTGTGTCATTTACCTTGATTAGCCTACATGGTCTCCTACATGCATGATTTTTAATTTTTCCGGCATTATATACATCTTATACCAGGTGATTTGTCATTCTCATGTAGAGAATTATTTGCACCATCCCTTTTTGAAACATTGTTTGGATAAAACACCATGTAAACCTTTTCATACTTATGCATTTCATAAAAAAGCAATGCGTTCATTCACACATGACTTTCCTTTGCCTCCACCCTTTTGGGAGGACGCCGCCGACACACAGCCCTTGCAACTCGGCAATAGTGAAGGGGGACCCTCTGATCCACTTACTTCCTCCACCAAAGTCTTTTCCTTGTGCACCGTGTTCATACATATATATGCCGGCATGACATGCTGCATAAAACTTGAAAAATTATTTGGAAAATAATTTAACAAGCAATTAGCAATCATTTCATGCAAAGCAGTATAAGAAAGGTCATCCTTAAATTCAATTCATAAAACACGTAAGCAAACAATTTATAATCATTTAGAAATATTTTAGAAAGCATATAATTTGCTTACCTCCTCAGTCTGTGTCCTCCACCTTTTCCTTTCCTTTTCCTATATAAGGAAAAATGATATTTTACCTATATCATTTCCTGTCTTAGTTTACTTCTCATGCATGCTTTATAATCATCCATTACCTCATTTTTATAGAGGTTAATCTTATAGATATACTTGGTCATTATTTTCTTATATGGATTTTTATCCATAAATCCTTAAAAATTTTCATCATTATATTTAAATATTAATCTCAAAATTTTTCTAAAATCATGTTATTTACTGTTCATAATTACTGTAGCAATTCTGTAGCAGATTACTACTCATCATCACTGTTTACGATCACTGTTCATGGTACTGTTCACATTACTATTCCCCCGAGGTAACTGTTCACAGCTACATGGGTTACTATTCATGGGTTCCAAAAATTGACATTTTTTTCAAAAATAAAAAATATCAAGCCATAGCTTATGCCTAGTATATCATAGAAAATTTCATACATTTTGAATTTATCATCATTTACTTGGGAAAAAAAATTATTTTCTCTATATACTAAAAATCAACATAAATTCTCTTAAGCATAATCCTTAATTTCAAAAATCATGAAATTAATATATCATCATTCCAACATCATATTTATTGTTATCATACATTTCAAATGATCATTTATCAATTTTGAAGCATTATTTTTACATATTATATGCTATCTTTCCGAATACTCTATCTTCGCTACAAATTTTTGATGTTTTGACATAATTCCAATTAAACATTATAACTATACTTATTTTCTCATTCTTAGGAATTATCTAAGCATAGTTTTACCCTAATTAATATACAAAAGAAATTTTGGGTAGAAATCACTTACCTGAATTGGAGATTCGTCTCTTTTTCTCATACTTTTTCTCTCTAACTTACTGTTTTCTTTCCTTGGATGTGTGGGATGGTTTAGGAACTTAGAATGGCTCAAGTGGAGCTGAGATTTGATGGCTTTGGACGTTCTCCCTGCTGCCCTATTTACAAGGTTGGATTTTTCAAGAATTTATAATTTGCCCCATAGCTTTGAGGTATTTAATTATAAATTGGTATTTTTTTAATTTTAAAAAATGCTTTGAGACATGTGCTGCCCACCCTAGGCTTGCTCCAGCCCCCATATCCAGCCCTATTTTTACCTATTTTTTGATTTTTAAAATTATTTAATTTAGGCTAAATAAATCTTAGCCGTTGATTAAAGATGAGGTTGATCATGGACCATTGATTTTGGTCAATCCTCCAACTGCCCCCTGCTGCAGCAGCCATTTCATTTAATTTTTTTATTTTTAATTATTTATTTAAATAAAAAATCAAAAGCTATTTAATGAAAAAGAGAAGTTACTTTTTGATCATCATTTGACATGTCATCTTGACCCTTGATTTGTAATTTTTATCACATCTTAACCCATCCATCATGTCTATCATGAATTTTTAACCATCCATAAAAAAATTCATTGAAATCCAATGCCCGGATTGCAACTTATGAATTTTTGTTTATTTTTCCACAAAAATCCAAAATTGAATTAAAATAACAAAAAGAATTGTTATTTAGTCCTGTAGGATTAAATTTCCTTTTTGTCTTTTTGTGATTAGATTAATCCAAGTGATTAACTCTTAATCACCTCGATTACTATTCACATGCACTATTCACGTGGTTTAATTCCAAAATTGCATTTCTTTAACCTCTAATACACATATTTTCATATTCATGATTATATATTTTATTAATACATTACTTAGGGTTTACAATCCTAGGGTTTTGTATACGTGCCTTAAATTGGGGTTTCACAAATAGAAAATGATTTGATATTATAGAGTAATAATGAGGAATAAAAAGAACGAACTTAAAATAAATATGTTTAATATACGGGTTGTTGTACAGTAATAATTAAAAAGTATGGTAGTTGTAAATGAAAATGTGAAGAAATAATTAAAAAATAAGATAGTTATGAAGAGTGAAATGTTTTTTTTTTAGAATGAAAACTTATAGTTTGAAAATTT
The DNA here is from genome assembly GCA_035584095.1 of Annona squamosa. Classification (NCBI taxonomy): domain Eukaryota; kingdom Viridiplantae; phylum Streptophyta; class Magnoliopsida; order Magnoliales; family Annonaceae; genus Annona; species Annona squamosa. Next base: position 10,775 of record JAXCLR010045879.1, on the reverse strand, counting down.
TTAGAAAATGATCAACTTAGGTTGGTTACTTAGCTCGGCCTAAAAAACATTTTTTTGTTATTTTTTTTAGTTTTCTCTTTACAAACACGTAAAATTATGTGTATTGAATTTATAAACTAAAATTTACCATTTTTTGGATACTTTTAAGTATTTTTTTTAAAAATTTAAACATAGTGGCGTTGTCCTAATTTTCATAGGAAGGAAAATTATGTCAATGTCATTGTGTTTAAAAATCTTTAAAAAATACTCAAAATATCCAAAAATAGTAAAACTTAATTTATAAATTCAATACACCCAGCTCAACAAGTTTGTAAAGAAAAATTGAAAAGATACCTAAAAAGATATTTTTTAAGCCTATCTAAAAAGATCAACCTCCGAAGTTTTTCATCTAAACAAACACACCCTAATTGTGAATCTATAATATTAAAATAGGAATTGAATGATGGATGATTTAAACCAGCTTTTGGGAAGGAGTATTTGCAAAGGAAAAAGAAACTTTTAATTTTTCCCTTACTCTTTTGTACACTTTTTCGTATACTCATTTTGTCTTATAATAATTTCTCTGTTTTTTTCCATGCTACTATTTTTATTTATTTCAACTTTATTTCTTTTACTTCTAATTATTACATTTATTATATCACATCTTTACCCTATTTATTTCAAAAAAATTTCCATGGAAATTGTCTAACCAAAGTTTTCCCTCTTCGTAAACCCAGTTTAAAAGTTTTTACTACTCACACCCCTCCCCAACCGTTGGTCAACTGCCACCGGTCTACCTCTGATCAGCCACTCATCACACCGCACAATATTGAATATGCGAGGAGATCGCATGTGAATTGACTTGTTTTTTTTTAAAAAAAAAATAATAAAATAAAGAAATATCATGATATCTTGGCATGCTTTTCATGATCATGAACACAGAACTGATGAAGTAACCAAGTAATGGCAGTTGGAATGGTACATACAGGCATAAAGATCGAGAGGTTTGACATACCCAACAAAAGCCAGAACAAAAATCCAACCTAAGATGGATAATGTGAGAGGCGGCCTATTCCTTCTGCAACGAAGAGAAAATCAAGTGTGGAGAAATTAATTAGTGTACGTAATTAACAAAAAGGGAAATATTCTCTGAATCCAAACTTGGGAATGAATCCCACGTATTACCTTCAAATAGAAATGCCATAGCGCCCATGAAGATTGTAGTTACGAGGAAGGAGTAGACAAGGAATACGGTGGAGCTCGTCCCGCTCACGAGTATGACCTTGCACAGCACGAAATAAGTGGCTGTGATGAGCTCAACAAAGACCATGCTTGCATGTGGTGCAACCTTCCTTGCCCTTGTCAGCAAAGCAGCCCCTGCTGCAGCCATGATCTTAATTTCCTTGTTTGATTTCTCTAGCTTGTTGAGTATAATAGCAAGGGAGGGATACTCACACCCTGGAAAATATTTCTCCCACTTGAAGATAATTGGATGTTCATCTTTTAAAAGGCACAAAAGGAAATAAATAAAGTGGCTGGAGGAGTGGTGATTTGAATTGAATGGTAGATGGGTCTTCCTTTAGCCGGCTAGCCCTCCCTCCTACTAGCTGGTTGCACATGTTCAATTTCCAAAGGGCGGCTGGTACTTCACACACATGGGTCCCATCGATGCAACTTGGAAATGTTAGGCTCGCTCAAATCCCAGTAGTAATTAAGTTAAGCAACACAAAAGTTACCCATCGAATCCAATTAATTAATTATACTAGTGCCACATTACTACTGAATCTCTCGGTTTATCAAAATTGGGCTTTCCATGGCCCAGATCAATTTTTATCATGTCCTCGTACGTGTTGTCCAGCTTGCACAGCCTCAACGTATGTTTAATGAATTGCAGTTTATTTATTTCATGCCTTTCTAAGTACTTGCGCCGTATTTGTACTTCAAAAAATTGAGTTGTGATCCGCCTTGGTGCAAAGACTCAATTTTTATAATCTTTTTACGTAATTGTTAATTTATGTGTATTTAACATTTGCATTAACTTTTACCATTTTCGGATACTTTTAGATTTTTTATTTTTTAAAATTAGTGGAACTTTTGTAATTTATAAATTACGAAAATGTCATTAAATTTAAAAATCAAAAAATATTTAAAAGTCTTTAAAAATGTAAAAATTTATACACATGTTAAACACTCCTAAATTAACAGTTTTGTAAAAAAAAATTCAAAAAAAATAAAAATAGGTGAAATGCAGCTGGTGCATTGAGGCTGAGTACACCTGAGTGCATTTAGTTAGCGCTGAAAAATTTTAGCACACATATATGGGCAAAACATATATTTTTTTATACAAAATTTTTCTTTTTTTGATATTTGTAGGTATTTCTTTTTATAATTACCAAAATAAAAAAAATGTATCTTTTCCATGTGTCGTCAATGTAAAGGAATTTTTTTATTTTGAAAATTGAAAAAATACTTACAAACGTTAAAAGTGAAAAATTTTAAATATGAAAAATACATTGTTGTTATATGCATTGCGATATCTAATATCAGGTACTTTTGCATCCGTTCCCATGAAGAAACAACATGTAAATACCATCATTCTCAAGGCGAACACTTGTAAATACTCATAAACTAAGAGACAAATTTTACACTCCCACACAATGGTAGGATTCGAACATGCATTGTGCATGCAACCATTATTCGTGACCAGCAAGGCAAAATACATGTTTAATCAACCCTCACGTGTGCTAAAAAAATCATGGCACATGCATTTGAATCTCATATTTATTTCACTCTCCTAAGTTCTTTTTAAAGACTTATCTTAAAAGGAGCCGATTATATTTAACGACTTATCTAACTCTTCTAAGTTCATTTGAATCCCGTTAACTGTAACCTTAAACATAATCAGTGTATTTTAAAAATTTTAAGGATTAATTTCAAATATACACACTATCTTTACTCTTAATTATAAATATATTCATTAAGTTTGAAAACTTTACGTATATCTACTAAGTACGGGTGAAATTTCATCCCAACCCATTACATCAAGCACAATTTAAAATCTTCATTATTCATCATAAGAAATGTTCAAAACACCCTTTGTTATTTAATAATAATAGTCATTCAATTATTTATCATATGAAATGCTTAAAATGCCTTTTATTATTTAATAACAATTGTCATTCAGTTATGATAGAAGTTAAACAATATTATGAAAACTCATCCAACTTGAGAGTAAAGCAATTTAGAATGAGTTCTAACGGTCCGGATATGACACTAATGATAATGGATGCTAAATTAATCAAGGATATTTTGAGATTTTAAAATTATTAAACTTTACTAAGTGTCATATTGGGTATATTTGAAATTAATGAAATACTTATTGGATATATATGAAAATTTTCAAATTTAATAGGTATATTTATAATTAAGGGCACACGTAGTTGATATATTTAAAATTAACCCAAATTTAATTTTAAATATAGCTACTAAATAGTCGTGTACTCCCAACTATAGTCGTTGCGTTGCTTCCTGTAATAAACTTGAAAATTGATCTCTTAGCTCAATTTAGAAAATGTTTATTTTTTCATATACTTGTTTATCTAAGCGTATTTAATATATAAACCAAAATTTACCATTTTTGGATATATGTATGTATATATATTTAAAAGTTTTAAATACATTGATTTTTTAGCCATTTTAATGGTTGAAAATGACTTAAATACTTATATGTTTAAAAATCTTTAAAAAATATATACATATCTGAAAATGGTAAATTTTGATATTAGATATTAAATATATTTATATTAACAAATTTATGATAAAAAATATTAAAAAAATTTAAAATAGATTTTTTTAGTGGGCTAAGTGCGGGAGCTAATATGATTATTTCTCCGTAAAATTATCATACGTTCGGTACATTCTTTGGTTAATTTCTTTTAAATGCCTGACATACCCCCAGAGCATGAATACACATACACCGTCGGAACACCAAGGTATGGTGCTCCACCATCCCGAACCCCAAATGCCCAGCATTGACATCACCTCCAAAAATAGCCTCCATACTATAGCTCCTCTCTTCAGACTTCGGCGACGTGGACAATAGAAAATCCGGTAGCGATCCTTCTCCCGTGAAAATCCTGCGATTCGACCACACGATGCTCACCGTGGATTTCGGTAGAAGCGTCCCCAAGCACTCACAAATCCAAACCGGCACACGCCCCTCTATTAAAATTGCGGCATCAACAGGAGCAGCCACCTTCTCCATCTGTACCAGATCCGGAAACGCAAACCAATCGACAAGCAGTGCCGACCGACTTCAAAATTCGGACAACAGAGACGACCGCTAGCGCCATTCTCGTTTTCTTGTCCAACAGATCCCCCCAAATCGGAAGCTCCATCTTCAATCCTGGTGACCAGATTCTGGCAGTAGCTCCTCGCAAGATCCTGCCTCGTTCCGTCAACCCAAAAAAAAAAAAAAAAAGAAAAAAAAAAGAAAAAGAAAAAGAAAAACCTCTCCTAATTCCTATTAAGCTGCCCGGCAACTCCTAAATTCCAGCGAGATCAGGCATTTGGTTGCCCAACCATAGCAACAGTTGGCAAAAACTCATGATTTTCTCCGGTTCCGGCCAATCATTAAAATCGATGACAAGCCATTAATCCCAACAGATCCCTAAATTGGTGAAAGCAACCCGCACCCATATGCTGGGCAGTGGAAAAAACCAATCGTCACTAATCACCCAGATCGGTTGTGGTCCGGCATCCAGTACTGATCGCAACAGATCCATCTCCAGCTCCTTCCGTCATTAATTTCGGCAGCTTATTTGATGACTGCAGCTTTCCACAAAACTCTGTGATAGGAACCATCAGGATGGTCCCTGCGCAAATCCTGACGAGGAGGCTCGGGAGAGCCGTGTTGCTAGGGACTATTACTTAAGGCCCAGGGAGTCCTTGAGGCATAGGATAAGGTGGAGCCCAGAATCCCTGGCTAGACGCATGATGAGGAGGCCCGTGCAGCAAGAGCAAGAGAACGAGTAATCGAACGGGAGGCGGCGACTGACCGGAGCATTATAAATAAGGCAGAGAGCGGGAGAGTTGTTTCCTTGTGAAAGATTCAAATATCAGAGTATTTCCTTCATTTTTGCTACGTTGTTCTTATAAAGCAAGATATCCGATTGATCTATATCATCGGAAATAAATAATTCTTCTTGTAGAATTCTTCAATCTTTGAATAAAAATTCAGTAGTTTCTATCAAGGTATCAGAGCGCAGGATCTTCTAAAGATGCCAAGAGCTAATCAAGAAAAGAGACTTGGTCTATTGGAGAGAGAGGCCGTGGAGCGATTGGCAGCATTTGAACACCGTATTGACAACTTTGGACAGCAATTGGCGGATGTATGCGAAAGTTTAAAAGCGCAGTATGAAGCCATGCTCCTTAAGCTAGATTCGATTGTTGATCTACGCAACACTCCATCCATTCCTCCCGGATTTGGACAGGAAGAATCTATCTGGCATAACAGCAAACCCGAAGTACATCATCCTCATCTGCCGGGACACGGTAAGATTGATTTTCCGATTTATCATTCAGGAGATCCCAATCCATGGATCACCAGGGCTGAAAATAATTTTGATATTTATGGAACTCACGAATGGACTAAGGTTCATATAGCTTTTCAGCATTTGGATGGAGATGCCATTGCATGGGGGCTATGGTTTAATTATACACAACCAGGAGAACAGTGGGCCTCATTTTGCATGGCTATTTGACAGAGGTTTGGTAAGCCTGATTTAGTAGATGTGGATCGATCCTTGCATAAAATCATGCAGAAAGGGAAGTTGGATGATTACATATTGGAATTTGAGAGATTGCATAATCGTGCCACGGGTTGGACTGACAAATTATTATGTAGTACCTTCATAAGGGGACTCAAGGGTGATATTTGGGCAGAAATCGAGGCTATGAAGCCATCAACAATGAATATCATGGAAGTGATTGAAGCTGCCAGAGTGATCAATTACAAACGCTTGCAGATCAGGTCGTGGATCAGATAAGGAGCAAGAGAATCAACTGGAGATTATCTTCCTCGGAAAACTGAGAATAAAGGAACTGGAGGTGTGTTAGTGAAGAAGCTTTCTTTGGAACAAATACAAAAGAAAAGACAGAAAGGGCTATGCTATTCTTGTGATGAAAAATATACAAGGGGGTATGTTTGCGCCACAAAACAATTATGCATTTTGGAAACTGAGGACAGGGGTTTCCATGATCAACTTGGAGAATTGGGAGATGTTGTTGACAATCAGGAGGCTGAAATTTCATTACATGCATTATCGGGCTCCATTGCGGCACATTCCATGAAGGTTAAAGTTTTCATTATAGGGCAGGAGGTTATTATCCTCATTGATAGCGGCAGTTCCCATAACTTCATCAACATCGATTTAGCCGAAAGACTACAACTGCTTATCCATTCAACGGTTGAATTTGCTATTTCCATTGCGGATGGACATAAGCTATGGTGCGAGGGAAAATGCCCCTGTGTGCCAATTGTTATGCAGCAATATTGTACAGAAGTTAATCTGTTTCGACTGACAATTGGGGCTGCTAATGTTGTACTTTGGGTGAGATGGTTGAAAAGCTTAGGGAAGGTAATTTGTGACTGGGAAGAGATGACTATGTGTTTTGTTAAGGAGGGCCATAGATACCGATTGCAAGGACTGCAGGCTGGTGAAACCCAGACAACCACCTGTAAATCAATCCAAAAGGAACAAACGGGAGGCAATCAACTTATGCTCTTGTATATGCAGCAAGAGGCATTGGCCCTGAAACCTTAGACTGATCTACTTCCAGAACAGGTCCAACAATTGGAGTCTTTGCTGTCCAGGTTTCCAAGAGTGTTCGAGCCACCTAAAGGGTTGCCGCCATTAAGGGGATTAGAGCATCATATTAATATTCAGCCTGGTTCATCTCCAACTTCGGTACGACCTTACAAATATGCTCATCACCACAAGGCTGAAATTGAAAATCAAATTAGAGATTTGCTCCAAAAGGGCCTCATTCAGCCTAGCACAAGTCCTTACTCTGCTCCTGTTTTATTGGTTAAAAAGAAGGACCAATCGTGGCGTATGTGTATTGACTATGGAGCTCTTAATCAAATCACTATCAAAGATAAGTTTTCCATTCACATTATTGATGAATGGTTGGATGAATTATTGGGTGTCAAGTTCTTTTCTAAACTGGATCTTAAATCAAGTTATCATCATATTTTGATGCACCCGGTAGATGCACATAAAATAGCTTTTAGAACCCATCAAGGGCAATATGAATTCCTTGTCATGCCCTTTGGCCTTTGGAATGCACCTGCAACTTTCTAGGCCCTCATGAATCGTGTATTCCTGCCCTATCTATGGAAATTCATTCTAGTTTTTTTTTTATGATATATTAGTGTATAGCCCATCTTGGATAGAGCATATTCGTCACTTGACCACTGCCCTTCAAGTGCTCAGTGATCATTCATTGGTAGCCAACCGGGCCAAATGTGATTTTGGATGGACTGTCATACAGTATTTGGGTCATGTGGTTTCTTAGGAAGGTGTGGTAGCAGATGGAGAAAAATTGGAGGCAATAAGAAACTAGCCTCAGCCGAAAACTGCCAAGCAACTTAGATCCTTTTTGGGGCTTACTGGTTATTATCGGAAATTTATTCAAGGTTATGGCATCCTGGTGACACCACTGATGAAATTACTTCAGAAGGACACCTTCATTTGGGATGATGTGGCACAAGCTGCCTTTGAAAAGCTGAGAACAACCATGTGACAGCCTCCCATTCTAGCATTGCCAGATTTCAATAAGACTTTCACGGTGGAGTGCGATGCATCTGCCTTTGCGATTGGGGCTGTACTTTTGCAAGATGAACATCCGGTGGCATTTGTCAGTAAAGCTTTGTCGCCGACTCATCATGGTAAATCCACTTATGAACAGGAACTCGTGGTGATAGTCCTCGCTATCAGGAAATGGAGGGCCTACCTTATTGGCCAACGCTTTGTGGTTTGCATGGATCACAACAGCTTGCGTTTCTTAATGCATCAAAGGGTACTCCTCCTGTACAACAAAAGTGGTTGGTCAAGCTCATGGGCTACGATTTTTGTGTGAAATACAAGCGGGGAGTGTCTAATACAGCAGCTGATGCTCTGTCTAGGCGAGCTGAACTTTCTCATATTTCAATCAGCTACCAACACTTCCTCTTCATGAAATTTTATTACAGGAATGCTTCGCTAATAAAGCATTATTAGATTTTAAAGAAAGGGTGATTCAGGACCCTTTGAGTTTTCCGCAGTATTCGATTCAAGGTGGTCATTTGTTTAAAAAAGGGAGGTTGTTGATTTCGGAAGACAGCATCCACATTCCGGCTCTTATCCGACATTTTCACGATTCTTCTTTAGGAGGACATGCCGGTGTGCTGCGTACTTGCAGACGTATTCAGAGCATTTCACTTGGAAGGGATTGAAGGCAATAGTGCGTGCTCATGTGGCAGCGTGTCATATTTGCAATCAATCAAAAGTATGAAGCTCAGAGTCCAGCTGGGCTACTTAAACCTTTGCCAATCCCTCAATCAGTATGGTCGGATGTGTCGATGGATTTCATCGATGGATTGCCCCACTCTCAAGGGCGATCATCCATAATGGCCGTAGTGGATCGCCTCTCCAAATATGCTCATTTTTGTGCTCTTCAACACCCTTACACCGCTGTTGTCGTTGCCGAAGCTTTCGTGGATAATGTGGTGCGCCTTCATGGGTTCCCTCGAACTATTGTATCTGATCGCGATCCCATTTTCCTCAGCACATTTTGGAAGGCATTTTTTCGAGAGCATCAAACGGATTTGAAGTATAGCACAGCTTACCATCCTGAGACAGATGGTCAGACGGAGGTTGTCAATTGCACCTTAGAATCTTATCTTCGGTGTTTTTGTATGGATTGTCCTTCACGATGGGTTGACATGCTTCCTTGGGCAAAGTTGTGGTACAATACGGCTTTCCATTCTGCAATACAGAGCACACCCTTTGAGGTTGTGTATGGGCGCCAGCCACCATCCATTCCTACCTATGAATCAGGGTCGTGTAATCTTCCAGCAATCGATGCACAATTGAAGGATTGAGATTTGTTGTTGCAATAACTCAAGAGAAATCTTGAACTGGCCCAATTGCGGATGAAGTAACAAGAAGATAAGGGACGCCGTGAATGGGTTTTTCAGGTGGGCGATCGGGTCTACCTTCGTCTCTAGCCCTTTCGTCAGACCTCATTATGTTCCGGGCGAATGCATAAGCTTGCAGCACTCTACTACGGGCCTTTTCAGGTGATGAAGCGCATTGGCTCTGTGGCTTACAGACTGGAGCTTCCTACAACATCAAGCATTCATCCAATTTTCCATGTATCTTTACTTAAACCCTGTGTAGATCCTTCATTGACAGCTTCGGAACTGCCTACAACTACAGTCACAGATGAGCTGCAAGTGTTGCCTGCTGAGGTTCTCAATCATCGTCGAATCTTCAAGGGTCGACGGGAATATGTCAAAATTCTTGTGCATTGGAAGGGTCTGCCAGATTGCGACAATTCTTGGGAAGAGTTATCCTCTTTCCGTTGACGCTTTCCTGGTTTCCACTTTGACTTGGAGGACCAAGTCAGTTCTTAGGCGGGCGGGGATGATAGGAACCATCCGGATGGTCCCTACGCAAATCCTGACAAGGAGGCTCGAGAGAGCCGTGTTGCTAGGGACTACTACTTAAGGCCCAGGGAGTCCTTTAGTCCTAGGATAAGGTGGAGCCCAGAATCCCTGGCTAGACGCATGACGAGGAGGCCCGTGTAGCAAGAGCAAGAGAACGAGTAATCGAATGGGAGGTGGCGACTGACCGGAGCATTATAAATAAGGCAGAGAGCGGGAGAGTTGTTTCCTTGTGAAAGATTCAAATATCAGAGTATTTCCTTCATTTTTGCTATGTTGTTCTTGTAAAGCAAGATATCCGATTGATCTATATCATCGGAAATACATAATTCTTCTTGTAGAATTCTTCAATCTTTAAATAAAAATTCAGTAGTTTCTATCACTCTGATCATCAAACACCGGCGGAGCATCCTTTGCTTGCGTGCATTAGGGAAGATGGAACGAACAATCGATACTGCCGAAAATTGATATGGGTATTTCAGTAACTTCAACGTTTTACGAGGCCGGCCGTTAATGACGTCCGTGACGAAAAGTTTCATAGCTGTAAAATATTTGAATTTATTTATAAACATAGCAGGTATATTTTTGAATTTTTATTAGAATATATTTGGGATAAGCCCTTCTTTTAACGGTGAATCTTCGCAAAATGAGGAAAAATTACACTGTAGACCCTCTAACTATGTGTAATGCCATTTTAGACCCCAACGTTGCGTATTAGCATTTTAGACCTTCGAAAGTTTTGACCTTTACATTTTAACCCCCGCGCCCTCACGACGTCAATAAAGCGGCATCTAACCGTCCGAAATGACGAAAAAGATAGGAATACCCTTGTGCCTATGTTTTAAATACAAGACTTAAGCTTCTGAAGTGCGTTGTGGAGCCTTTTGCAGTTGGAACTAGTTACCTAGTGCTTTCAGGTGATTGAGAAGGACGTGGGTGTTCCGGCCTCGCGTGAAAAAAATATTTAATTCAATAGATCAATATTCCAATTCATTTGGGTTGAATGTGAGATTATTTTCCCGCGGTTTTGAGAATAAATGCTTAATTAATTTCCCAGCAAAATTTTAAAGCATCCAATTCTTTAACC
>JAXCLR010045759.1:0-17737 GCA_035584095.1 Annona squamosa | reverse complement strand
AGCTCCAGGTGCATAAACTTTTTCAAAAAATTCCCACACACTCGATGTTGCTTTATATTTTCGTTTTTGTGGTTTGTCGGATGTAGCTTCAAATGCTGCAGATGGTGTTGATGATAGTGTATTGGCATGCACTTCTATAACATCATCCTCTTCCATTCCAAACAATGCACAAATTCTATAACACTTTAAAAAAGAAGAAAAATGAAAAAAATTGAAAAAGTTAGTGTCATGTGATATTTATGAGTAATGATTATGAGTAAAACCCATTGAGACGTGATCAAATGGGTTAATTTAATATATATGGCCACAATGTTGCAAGTTAATTTTGGAATCCTCTCTCTTATCAATTTTGCAGTCAAGTAAAATTGCACAGGCTAATAAATCATCCCAAACATTGCTATTTGTCTATTTTCAAAATGTTTGGAAGCAAGTAAGTCAGAGTTGGAGTTAGATGCTTTCCATGGCAGGCAAGTTCGAGCAGATTGGTACATATTAGCACAAAGAAGAAGATGGTACCGGAGGAAAGTAGAGCCGGCAGTACCGCTGGCCAGAAGAAAGACGAGCCAACAGAGGAAGGCGACAACGTGGCGGATGCTGATTGTGCAGAGGAATAGTCGACAGACGGGCAGAGGATGAGAGGAATAGTCGGCAGACGGGCAGCTTGAAGCAGCGCAAGATGCAAGGCAACGACATAGGGATGACGTTACTGCAATAGCGCAACATGTCGCCGTAGTGCCGTTCCACCATTGATGAACTCAGCGATGAGGGTGATGTGCTCGGCTTCGGTGGGGGTGGAATTGCGCCCCTCAATCTCGAGTTCAAAGAGCATGTCGAGGTAGGTAGGCGGACTTCTCACGCTGCTGTGGCTGTTGGAGTAGTGACCTATGGCGGTGGATGAGAGGCAGGTGGCAGCAGCATTCGGATCTCCTCCTCCTAGACCTCCAGCGCATCCTTCCTCTTCTTTTTGAGCAAGAGGTTAAGGAGTGGGAGGTAGTCGTCTATCCTGGGGCTGATGGCGATGAGGACCTTCTTCAAGACGGGAGAATGGGAATCGAATAGATTTGTTAGGTGGCAGACACTAGGGAGTGGGGATCGTTGAGGGCGGCACTCGGTAGAGAGCGCGATTCCTTATCCTCCTCCTCCCGAGCGTGATTCTCAGGCAGCAGAGGGCGGGCATGATTTCAAGCGGCACTCGGCAGAGGGTGGGTGCCATTGGCAGGCAGTAGAGGGTGGGCAATTTCGTTCGTCGATGTAGGGTTTAGGTTTGAATCGAATAAGAGATTCAATGGGGGCAAGTTGGGTCGGGTTGACTGACCCCTAACCCAGCTCAAATCGATTTTCAAAATAGGGTTGGGTTGAACCCGATTTTCAAAAACCAAAATTCCAAAACCTCAACCCAACCATGTTATAAATTGGCCCGGGTTGATGCGGTCTCGGGTTGAACCCAATTTTCAAAAATCAAAATTCTAAAACCTCAACCCAACCATGTTATAAATTGGTTTGGGTTGATGCGGTTTCGGGTTGAACCCAACCCTATTTACACCCCTACTTCCAATTGCTCCACATACTTATTCAATTTTCCCATTGAGAAAGGCAGATTTAACGTTCAATTAGAAAACCTGTAGCTTTAACGGTGTAGCGAGAGCAAGCGTAGTTCTAACAATTTCCATATGCATAACTGGGGTAAATGTTTCCCTACAATCAATTACCAGCCTGACTTTGTATTTTTGAATAGAGCATATTCATTATATTTGATTTTATAAATCCATTTCAATCCAATAATATCCTAGTCTTGTGGTTTGTCAACCAACGTCCAAGTTTGATTTTTCTTAATCATTTTCATCTTCTTGTTCATAGCATCAATCCAATGCTCTTCTTTTATAGCATCTTCAAATTTTTATGGCTCACATATAAAGAATGCCACATCACAAAGCTGATAAATATCTTCCAAGGATTGCCACTTCCTTGAAGGAGTTAAGTCTAAAAATGAAGAACTCGGGCTTGAATCAGCCCTTGAAGATGTAAATGGAGAACTTTAGCTTTGATCATTTTTCTTCTCATCCTCTTAATGTAATTGCGGCCCTAATTTTTAGGCTCATTACAAGGCTAAGATTCCATTTCATCAAAAATGACATCTCTTGAGATAATTAATTGCTTAGCATCAGACTCATAGAGACAATAACCCTTAGATTCATCACTATATCAAATAAAAAAATATTTTTATTCTTGTTCATCCATTTCTTTCTATTTTCATTTGGTATGTGTGCATATCTGAGACACCTAAAGATTTTAAAATGCTACACTTTAGGCTTTCTTTTATGCCAAGCCTCATAAGATGTCATATCAAGAATTGCCTTGCGGGGGATCTGTTAAGAATATAAATAGTTGTGTTAATAATCTCGGCTCAAAAGGCCTTTGGCATGTTTTTACTTTGCATAACCCTACGGGTCATTTCAGCAATCGTTCTATTTTTCCTTTCAGCCACACCATTTTTTCTAGTGTATGCAGAACTATGAAATCTCTTTTTATACCATTACTATGCAATATTTATCAAATCGATGACTTGCAAATTCTCTCCCATGATTAGTTCTTAATATTTCAAATCGCCAACTTTATTTTTCAACAAGGTCATTAAATTGAATAAAATAAGAAAATTCTTTTGACTTCTGCTCAAGAGAGTATACCCACATCATAGGTGTAAAATCATAAAGGAAGAGAAGGAAGTACCTTTTTCTATGAGGAGATATATTTTGAGAAGACCCCCATATATCAGCATGAACCAACTCCAAAGGTGCTTTAGTTCTCCAGGATGACTTAGGAAATAGCGATCTATGCATTTTGCCATATATGCAGCATTCACATACCTTTTCATAGTAGAAATAGATGGAAGCCCCATAACCATATCCTTTTATTTGAGCATTTTCAAACTATTAAAGTTCATGTGCCCAAATCTCAGTCATCCACATTTTTGCAATTTAATGCATATTTTTTAGTAGGAGACATATAAGAGAAAATACATTATTGGAAGCCATTTTCATTGCAACAATTAATTGCCACTTTTGCTTATCAATAATGAGGCATTTGCCATCTTCGAATTTCAATATATAGCCTTTCTGAACAAGTTGGCCCACACTTAATAAATTTCGGGCCAGTCTAGAAACATAGAAAACATCATGAATAAATTTAGAATTTTCATCTTTTTCTTTCACGATAATAATTCATTTTCCTTTAACATTTTGGAATTTACCTTCCCCAGGAGTCACCTTGGACTTTATATTTTCATTAAATTAAACGTAAAAGGATGCGAGGACCTAGGATCCAGGATTTCACATTGTTGGTCCCGAGTTTATAGTAAATCCTAAGAGGGAAGGGGTGAATTGGGTCTTGAAAAATTTTTTTTGTTACTGGAAAGCTTAATCCCTTGAGAGTTTTAACACCCTCGAATGAAAACATGAAATATGTCAGCAATAAACAATAAAACTCAAGAAGTTATAGTGGTTCGTGACAACTTTCCCTACGACACTCCTCCAAGAACACACATTAGTGTATTGAGTTTCACTAAACAGGATAGCAATACAACAGAGCCCTTGTTGTCTTCTAGATTTTGGCTATAGGGGGTCTTATACAAACTCAGCACAAGTAGGTGACGAGTTACATTCTAACCACACGCAACTTTGGCTTCACTTGGTCTTAGTTTCCAATACTAAACCAAGTGGAACACTAATGATTAATAAATAAAGAAAGATACTATACTTTACAATATCTTTACAGTTCTGCAAATAAATTCTTACACAAAGAACTTGTAGAAGAAGTTGATGATGAAGTAGTTCAGCACTTAGCAGGTTGACACAAAGTTATTCTTGAAGAATTTCTTTTATATCACATAAATGCTAGAGAATGAGGAAATTAAACTCTATCAATGTTATGTCTCTTATCTCCCTTGTTCATTTTAAGTGTCTTAAATATGGAAGAGTAAATTCGAACTTTTGGAGGTACATAGCGTGCATTTAATGTACCAACGTTCAAAATTTTTTGACCATTGTGATTCAGGTCACACTTGGAGTCGACTTGGGATGCAACTTCATTCAAGTTGTAGACTAGAGTAGACTTCGGATGTGACTTTACTGAAGTCGCAGACTAGAGTCAACTTTGGGTACGACTTTGGTCCTCTACCTCTTTAGTCAAGTTCCATAATTGAGTCGACTTGGTCTTCAGACTTGACCCAAGTCGCAGGCGGAATCAACTTGAATTGCGATTTCATCATCTATCTGATTTTTTGGAACTTTGACTGAATCCGATCTTCTTTGTTTGTTTGTCTTTCCTTTCTTTTTCATATTTTCATGCGTATAATTCTTTATTTGAGCTTTAGTTCTATTCATTCTTCATGTATTTACGCTTGTTCACTATTCCTTGATCATTTGATAAAAACGTTAAGCGATCTTGGCTCAAGTTTGTCCTTGTCTATTAATTTGGACTTCATCTTTCTGAATGAGGAGTTAGGAACATCTTAATTTTAATTCTCATTCAAGTCGAGACTCTTAATTGACTTCAGGTGCTACTTCACCCAAGTTGCATGACGAGGTTGACTTGAAACACGACTTGACACTGTTAGCTTCAACTCTTATTTTCGAAGATTCCCAAGTCGCAGGTAAAGTTGACTTGGTGTTGTGACTTCACCTAAGTCATAAGCGAAGTCAACTTTGGATGCGACTTCGTTTATCCAGAAGTCCAGATTTCAGCGTTGTCAAAATTTTGAGCTTCGAAGTCGATGCCTAAGTCGATTTGGCATGTGACTTGGCCTGCCAATCTTTTGATCTTTGAATATTTGAACTTTAACATCACTAAATAATCACATTAGTACTTAGATAATTTTTAAATTGAGTTGTTAATTATTAAAACATGGATTGTGCTTAATTTGCCACATGTTTACAATAATCTCTCTTTTTTTGATGATTGATAAAACCAATTTGAGATAAAACTTTCATTTTTATTATTTAAGAGGCATTTGATGTTAGTTATCACTTTGCATTGGATTCTATTGTCAAGTCTCACTAGTTACACACCATTTCACAAAATAACAAATTCCATTTAAGTAACATAACATTTCAACACAAAATAAAAAAAATTTGTTCAATTCAAGTCATGGATATATAGAAAATGATTCAGAATACAATTGCAATGTATATAATCTACCCATTTTAATTGAACTATGCCCTATTGCCTCTCTCTCTCCCCCCCCTTTTTGTCAAACATTAAAAAAGAAAGTGCAAGAAGTGAGATTTATGAAACACAAAAGTGGAAATAGGATAAGAGAGTGGTTATGATGGAGGAATGGGATGGGTGCAGGCCGAAGAGAATGGGGACAACGGAGCTTGAACGGTAGGTTCGACTGGGACTAATTCGCCCCAATAGGGATCAAAATCAGGTAGACTAGGAATGAGTCGGCCACGGTGACTACCAGAGGCAAGTTGATATTTAATGGCAGTTAATTCCTGATCTAACTTACCTTGACGGCTGTGATACCCAAACCCAACTAGGTTTATAAATATGACACATTTGTTATTTAAATAAATTATAGTTGATTTATGGATTTTTATGATATAATGGTAGTTTGCAATTAGGGTTTGCAATTAAGAATGGTGATTAAGACTAATCATCATAGCCCAATGTGAGTCAAGATAACTAAAGGGGTTTAATGAGAATTAGGATGTACTAATGTGTCATGAATATTTATTTTAATTTTTATGATTTAATTAATGGAGATTAAAATAAAAATTATGGAATAATGTTGGAAATCATAGAAAATTCATAATTTTATGCCTGTAAGGCGAAATGAGATGAAATTTTAAAAGCAAGCTCATGATTTTGGGCTCGACCTTATGAGAGGATTGAATTAAGGCAAAAGTGATGAGATTAAGGTGATAATTATTTATTTTTAATCTCACACTCCAAAGGAAATTTCAAAGGTTCATAACTTGACGTAGAAACGTCGGGTTGAGATGAAATTTGAAATGATGGAATAAAATTATAAAATGTATGAGATCAATGGATTCGATGAAGCTAATTATCATGAGTAGTTGCTTTCTTGGAGAGAAAGTAAAGTGGGTTGCTTAAGGGCTAAGTAAAGTGAGTTACTGAAGAGCTAAGTAAAGTGGGTTACTTAAGAGCTAAGTAAAGTAGGTTTTTTTAAGGGTTAAGCAAGCACCCTTATAAAAGGGGCAAAAAAGGGGAGAGCAAGCGACGTTCCAGCAGGGGAGAAAAGGAGAAAGAGAAGGAGAGAGAAAGGGAGAGAAGAAGAGAGAAGGAGAGAGAGAGAGAGACAAAGAGAGAGAAAGGGAGAGACTTTTCTCTCAAGTAAGGCAACCCTTGCACGACCCCAACAGGCATCATGGACATCCAAGGCAAGGAGAAAAGGAAGAAAGAAAGAAGAAAAAGAGGAAGAGGAAGAGGATCAAAGAGAGGAATTCAAGTTAGAAAGATTGAAACTTTGAAACTCAAGTTTAGCTCGAATCAAGTAAGTATTTTTTAGAATTTGATTCATTAAAATCCAAGTTTTCTACCTTTTATTTACGGATCATGAATAGGATTCATAATAAACCTCTAAAGAAATATTAATAACATTCTGGAATTGAGTATTGATTAAGGGTTTTGCATATGTATTGAAAGAAGAGGCAAATATGAGAGCAAAACCTAAAAGAAATGAGGCGAAAATCTAAAATATGAACAGAATAGTTAATGAAGGAATTTTATCATGAAAATTTGCGGGAAGACTCATGATGGGGTGATTAAGGAACGACCAAATTTTAGCTTAAAAGATAAGCACATTGCAAATTAAAAATCTAGGAAAATCAACCTGGACAGGATTGAAAGAGTGGCAGGATTAGCTACACCAAATTATTTTTAATAATTTTTATACAAGGAATTTTGAGATGAAATTTCACAGGATATATAAGACATATTGATGATCACAAAAAAAAATAAACATTAGGTTTTGATCGGTATAAACATACCCCATAATTTACATGATTCAGGCTGTCTAAAAAGGGTTGCTGCTGTCCAGTAGAGTAAAAATACTAAAATAAATAGAAATACTAAATATTTCATACTATAAATATTTATTTTGTTTAATTCATGTAGTTATTAAGGTATAGTAGCAATTTCAGATAAAAAAATACTTGATTTAATATTAATTCAAGATTTTGAGAATTCAATGTGTCTGAATTCAGTATTATGGACAGCTTAACGAATAAATCAAGATAAATGTTAAATTCCATGTTTTGTGATAAAATTTAACTTATAATGGGATATAAAGAAGTGATTATTAGGGTTTAACCTATTAGAGGCAAACAAGATTACCCTAAATATGATTTTTTTGAAGATATGCAAAGAGATGTTCAAAGAGGCTTTGAAAGTGTGTAAAATGGGTCCAAAAGTTGATGTTTTGGAACCCTATAATACGTGGATTAAAATTCTAAAAATAAACCCTAATTTATATGTTAATTAAGGGGTTTAATCATGTTGAATTGCGATACAAGTTGTGGACTTGAGAAATTTTAAGAAACACCCAAGTTGTGTTGTAAGATGGGTGTATGTGGAAGGCTAAGCTTGAATGGATGATATATGATTTTTGTGAAGTTGATAAAATGCAAATATGCATGAATATGTGATGAAATGCATAAGGATGTTGCTATATGAATGATTACTGAATTACCTCAAAAGTTGAGATTTAATTATTAAGCTTAAGATGTCATTCATATGCTTAGAATGAGCATGGACATAGGAAAGGTAAAAAATAAATGATAAATGATAAATGGAAGGTAATGAACCTCCATATTATGAATTATGAATGGTTTTTATGTTTATGAATGAATACCCTACCTATTTGGGGACATAATAAGAAATGGATGGTATGATGCACAAGTGAGTGCGATATATATATACCCGACTTAGAATTCAAGTGGGTTATGTATGTTAATGGATTATGAGTTGAAAAAATGAGTTGAATGCAAGAAAAAGAAATTATATGAATGTTATGTCATTCTTATATGTATAGGAAAAGGCAAAGGGATAAGCGAAATGGAAAGCTAAACAAGCAACTTTCTAAATGAGTTTTGTTTTAAATGCTTTCTAAGGTATTTAAGGATGACCATTCTTTTATTTCAATGTGTATTGAAATGTTATTTCAATTAAGACAAGTGATTTGCTTACTGTTTCGCAAGTATTTATGAAAAGTGATAAAGCATGGATTTCAATGATGTTTCATTGAAACGATGTTCCAAAGGGATGGTGCAAAGAATTTTCTACATGAGAATGACAAGATATCATGTGTAAAAGGTATATAATGTCGGGGTGACCAAAGGTCATGCATGGAATGGAAGTCAAACAGGCTAGTCGAGGTAGTAAGTGGACAAGAAGTCTCCCTTGACATTGCCAAGCGGAAGGTCCGACACCAAGGATAGAAAGGATCATGTCATGAAAGGATGTTCCCTGTACTAGCATACCGACATATGAAGGATAATGTCATGAATTGAAACAATGAATTTACATATCCAATGTTTATAAAATGCCCAAAAATTGGGATCTACGAATGGTTTTCATGCATGTTTATGAAATGTTTATGAAAAAGTTTCTGCTCCACAGGTAGTTGAATGTTTATGAATGGTTTAAAAAATGTTGCTTTCAAAATGATTTTTCTGAAAAATATAGGCTTGCTTATTGAGTTGAATTTCAACTTACGTTTTGTTTTCAAAAGCCAGAGATAGGTGAAAGGAAGGAGGCATGGTGCACATGTGGAGATTCATGGTTGAATGGATTTTTGCGAGTTACCTGTGTATGAACCTAAGGGTTGAATGATTATATGAATGATGACATTAAATAGTTATTTAATGTTGTATACGAATTATGTTATGCATAAAAGGTGAAAATTTTTTGTGGGTAAGTCCTAAGGTATGAAATATCATGATATGATTAAGTATGAAGATTACGTGATGAGATGTGAAATTCTCAAATGAGATAATAGCATAAAATGGCATTTGCTGAAAATTGAATGTATGACATGATATAAAATCCTAAGGAGTTAGGATTAAGTAGATAAATATCTCATATGAACCTGCTGCATGATCAGGGCAATAATCCTGATTCACATTTACCAATCGATAGATTTTGAGGTAAGGATGTGACGTCTCGGGTTGGGGCGCCACAACGGCCTTACATTTCCATTAAGAAAATATTAATGACTCTTAATTCCTGGGAAATGTGGCTCTCCATGACTTTTATGTATTCAAGAATGGTCTTAGAGGTAGATGGTTGATTTAGGGAATGGGTAAAATGATCGGTTGCTCATGACTCATGAGGCGAGCAGGATCCACGGGATGCAGGCGAGGCGAGAGTTAGAGGAGCGGGAGGTGGAGATGGATTAGTATCATAATGGGGTAGATCCTCATCCTTAGAGTAAGCTTCCTCTACTAGGGGTGCTTGTGGAGTAGGAGCGCCTTGAGACTCATTTCCCATTTGTTCTCGTAGTTGATCGACTCTAAATGCCTCTAGGTCGATCTTCAAACAGTTCAGTAAGTTACGGTTGATGGCAGTAGTGGGTTTTAGCACCTCATAGGGTTCACCTCCATCCAAGTCAACATAATAATGTACCAATATCTTTGTGACCCGCATGCCATATGGTATTACAGCTCTTGGGTTCTCCTTTTTTAGTTCCAGGGCCTCCATAAATAGTCTTGGAAGACTGACTTTGACCCGATTAGCAACATTCAATAAGATTTTAGCTTCTTAAGGATTGAGTTGGTTTCGACCTCTACCTTTAAGATAGATACAATGAGTTATGAGCAGTCGTAGTACCTTTAGTCGTGGAAATAAATCCATATAATGTAGAAAGTTGATACCCAGATGATATTTATTACTGTTCATCAGTTGATTGTACACCTGAGTAAGGGTCAAGCTTGCTGGAAGTGGTTCGTCAAAACAAGGCACTCCTAAAATGTTTGCCACTCAGTCAATTGCATTTCTTTTATTGATACCATGTCTTATGTCTAAATTTATTTCCACCCCTTTCACATAGGTGTTCAAATACTCTTGATCCCATAGATAATAGAACAACCTAGTCAAGCCAGGGTATATCTTATCATCCTCTTTTATAATTCGATCCATCCTTGGAAATCTAATAATTCTTCAATTCCAAACTCATATTCATGCAAAATTTGAAATCTATTATTTTTGGAAAAATGTCTTCCTCTCATAAAAATGTTTGCAAAACTGGCTGTGCTGACATTCAGTCCTAAACTAGTCGGTTGACATTTTAAGAACTTACCATTTGAGTGGGGGTTCCCTTTTTCCTGCCATTGATTTCAGTACGATCACTGAATTCAAAGTGTTCTCCTTTTCTAGGTGCCCGGATAGAGGGGCTACCTACTTAAAATCAGACTCGATGACCTGTGGAGGTTGTAGCCTCACCCAGGCTCATTTGGACGGCGTTTATTGTTGACGAGGCACGTCCTCCCCTATATTTGTTTTAGAAGGTCTAGAGACAAGAAGTTTTCTCAGTTTTAAGACAGCCTTAGGTGCCACTGGTTCTAAGATTGATGGATCTTTGAGTGTTTTGGATGGGTATTGTGATTTAGAAGAAGGGAGAGGAGTTCTTCTAAGAGGAATTTCAAGAAAAAAGGAAGATCAAAATGAGGAGAAAGGCGGGTTCGCGTGCCTTTGTAGGCAGCTGAACCATCGACTCGAGGAGTCAACTTCGAACCCTAAGTTGGGTTCAAAGTCGACTTCGGTGAAATCGACTCAGGATGATTAGAGATGACTTGGCCCTTCCGACCTAAGTCCAAAATATACATTCTATTTTCTACCCCCTTTTTAATAGCATTGATATCTCAGAGATATTTTCACTTTATAAATCAAGATTAAACATACCCCATATCATTTTTAATTTTATAAAGTGGTTCCTTTACTAATGGTTTTGTAAAAATATCAATTTAGTTTTCTATTTTAACATATTCTAAATAAATATCATAATTTTCAACATGTTCTCTAATGAAATGAAATCTCATATCTATATGCTTGGTTCTAGAGTGTAGTATGGGATTTTTAGTTAAACATATTGTACTTGTATTGTCACATCTAATTGATATATCTTTGTATTCAATTCCATAATCTTTAAATTGTTGTTTCATCCAAAGTAGTTGGGTATAACAACTCCCGGCGGTAATGCATTCGGCTTTCGCAATAGATAGAGCAACATTTGTTTGTTTTCTTAAAAACCATGAGACCATCATGTTTTTAAAGAATTTGCATGTTCCACTAGTACTTTTTCTATCTACCTTGTAACCAGCAAAATCTGCATCCGAGTAGCTGATTAGATCAAATGTTGAACCCTTAGGATACCATAGCCCTAGATTAGTAGTATTAACCAAGTATCTAAAAGTTCTTTCTACAACTACTAAATAAAGCACATGTAAACACTAAATAAAATTTCTGATCTGGATGCAATTAAATATAACAAAGACCTATCATGCTTCTATATAAATTTTGTTCAACGATTTTACCTTTTTCATCCTTGTCAATTTTGATGATTGAACTCATAGGTGCATTTGCTTCTTTGCTGTTTTACATTCCAAATTTCTTGAGTATTTTTTTAACATATTTGAACTGGTTTATGAAGATGCTTTCACTTAGTTACTTAATTTGTAGCCTAAAGAAGAAGTTTAGTTCACCCATCATGCTCATCTCAAATTCATTTTGCATGAGCTTAGAAAATTCTTGACATAAAGTTTCATTAGCGGCACCAAATGTATTATCATCTATATAAATTTAAATAATTAATATATCTTTTCCTTTATACTTGATAAATAATGTGGAGTTAACCTTTCCTCTTTGAAAAATCATGATCAAATAAATTTTTGCTTAACTTCTCATACCATGCTTTTAGAGCTTGTTTTAAACCACGCAAAGCTTTGGTCAACTTAAAAACAAATTTGGATTGATCTTTTTCTTCAAAACTAGGAGGTTGTTCGACATATGCCTCCTCATTTAGGTATCCATTCAAAAATGCATTTTTTACATCAATTTGAAATAGTTTGAAGTCAATTCCTTCTTCTTGGAAATATTCTTTGGCCATAAGCCTAGCTTTGTTCCTCACCACAAGTCCACTTTCTTCTAATTTATTCTTGAAAACCCATTCGGTACTAATAACTGTGTAGTCTTTGGGGCTAGGAACTAGGTGTCATACTTGATTCCTTTTGAATTGATTTAGCTCTTCTTGCATTGCCAAAATCCAATTTTCATCATTAAGATCTTGATCAATTGAATTTGGTTATATTTTAGATACAAAGGAAAAATCTCCACATATATGATGTCTAGACCCTCTTGTTCTTACTCCTTCATATATGTTACTAATTACTTGCTCAGTTGGATGATTATTTTTGAATTTCAAATCCTTTGGAGGTTTATAAAAGTCATTACCTTCACTTACCTTTTTGTCTGGGGATTGCTCTTGCTTTGTTTCCAATTCTCCTTGCATTTCCATGTGTGGTTTTTTAAAATTCTTTAGCATGTCATTTGCATCACTTAGCTCATCCTCCTTTTGAAATTTGGATTAAATTCATCAAATAAAACATGTATGGATTCTTCTACTACTTGATTTCTCTCGTTAAAAAGTCATATGCTTTATCATTTGATGAATATCCAAGAAATATTAGTTTATTACTTTTAACATCTAATTTTTCTAAGCTTGTTTTTCCATTATTCAATACGTAGCAAATATAACCAAAAGCATGGAAGTATGAAATATTTGGCTTTTTACCATTTCATAACTCATATGGGGTCTTGTTCAAGATAACTTTTATGGTAACTTGATTTAATACATAATGTACTGTACTTATAACTTCTTCTCAAAATTTCTTGGATGATTTACTTTCATTCAACATAGTGTTAGTCATCCCTTATATTGTTCTATTTTTCCTTTCAACTACTCCATTTTGGTAGGGAGTCCTTGATGTAGAAAATGTATGATAAATTCTTTTTTCATTACAAAATTTTATTAATTATTTGTTTCCAAATTCACCACCATGATCGCTTCTAATAGATATGACCATATTTTGCTTTTAATTTTGCACCAAATTTGAGAATATAACAAACATTGAGAAAGTTTCATCTTTGTTAGCTAAAAGTATCATTCATATAAATCTTGAAAAATTATTAACAATAACAAAAACACATTTTTTCCCTCCAACAGTCAAGATGTCAGATGACCTATATAGATCCATGTGTAATAGTTCAAGTGACCTAGTCATTGAGATTTCCTTTTTGGAGGAAAATGACATTTTAGGTTGCTTGGATAGTTGACAAGTCTTGCAAATTTTATCTTTGTCATACTTAAGTTTTGGTAATCCTGTACGGGGCTCTTTTTCCACACTTAATGTTTACCATATTTATGTGTCCAAGTCTTTTATGTCATGTCCATGGATTATTATCAATGGCCATAAGACATTGTCTATCAAATTCTTTAATGGAAACCAAGTATATATTTTAATATCTTTTGCCACTAAAAACTACGTGGTCTTCATGAAAAATATAGCATATGGAAGATTCAAATATAACTTTATAGCCTTTGTCACACAGTTAACTAATGCTTATTAGATTATGTTTGAGTCATTCAACAAATAGCACGTCCTCAATACATGCATTTAAAATACCATGAACATTTCATTTAACTTTTATTTCACCATTTTCATCGTTCCCAAATGTAATAGTTCCTTTACTATATTGTTTGATTGTGGAATAGTCCACTTTCTCCTATCATATATCTTGAGCAATTACTGTCCATAAACCAAATGTTGCTGGTCTTTGCTTTAAGACATACCTGTAAAAAGGAAATCACAAAGTGCTTATCTCTTTAGTATCCATTTTATGGGTCCATTTGAGTTAGTAAGCCATTAGAGTCTATGTTGCTCTACTTTGGAAGGCACAAAAAGAATACGTTTTGGTACCCAAACTAATTTGGTACCCCGGTTATGTAACTTCTTTATTCTACATTGATAGATTTTATGACCAAATTTATTGGGGAAATTGCATGCATTTAGAAGTCTTGGAGTGGGATCTACGTAGTGTATGGTTTCCAGGTTGGCCTCTTTGTCCAAGTAACATGATTCAATTTTGATTTATGTAAAGGTGTTGTTTAGCTTGGTTTGTACTAAATTTTGAAACACTTGATATATTGCTTTCACCTTGCTCAAATGTGGAATACTCAAGTCCTCTTTTATTGTTTTGAATAGTCATGTTCGAATATATTTTCACACTTATCCTGTATTAGAAAACTTTAGTAATGATTCATTTGATGACTCATTTTTCTTCTTCAGTCTTTCCACTTTGTCAGTTAAGACATTGTTTTCATTTGCTAAGTGGTTAACTCTTTCCGTTAATTTTCCATTCATAATAATAACTGAGTCACATTGTCATTTCTTTATTGTGAATTTATTGTCATTTTTTTATTGTGAATTTACTTCCAACCTTTTAAATTTTTTCATATAATGAATCATATGCTTATTGCAATTCATCTAGTTCTGCCCATTTGAGACAATCATGTGTACAGGAGTAAATAGACTTAGTATTAGAGTGATTGAGTTTGGAGGTTACCTCTTCATTGCTAGTGCAATTTGTTAACGGGGTTTGTTCATCTATAACTTTAGAGTACAATTTGTTAATGAGGTTTGTTCATCTATAACTTTAGTGAGGCAGATCATATTATTTTCTTCCTCGATCTCTGTCATGTAATATATTCGAGTGCAATTTGCTGCCTCATTATCTTTATTTGATGAGCTGCTTGTTATAGATGTCTCCTTGTTTAAGTACATTCCTCTGCCTTTTGGTGTCTGAAATTTTCAATTTTTATTTCTATCCTTCTTCTCTTGTCATTTTTTTTTATTTGCTTTCTTTTGGTGTAAGACATTCGGCTTGTATATGTTTCCACCACATCTGTAGCATTTAGTTACCTTCTTCTTCTTCTCCTTCTATTTCTCTCATTAAATCCTTTGAAAATTTTCTCTTTTCTTACGAATTTCTTGAATCTCTGGGTAAGTAAAGTAATCTCTTCGTCATTATTCTGAGAGGACGATGTGGACTCATCTAAGTTCTGTGTAACCCTCAAAATGATAGCTTTTTTTTTATTTATACTATTCCTTGTTCCTTCTCTTTATCAGTTCATGTGACATAAGAGAACTGATAAGATCTTCCAACCTTAACGTATTCAATCCTTTGCCTCTTCAATAGTTGTGATCTTTGGAGTTCATGACTTAGGTAGAGTTCTTAAGATCTTCATAACCTGTTCAGATTCATAGATTGCATTTCCAATACCTTTTAATGCATTAGTAATCTTGGCCTTATACAAACTCAGCATAAGTCGATAACGAGTTACACTGCAATAACATGCTAATTTATCTTCACTTGGTCTTAGTTTCCAATACTAAATCAAGTAGAACACAAATGATTAATAAAACAAAGAAAGATACTACACTTTACAGTCGTGTTGACAGATTCTTGCATAGAGAAGAACGTGCAGAAAAATTTGATGATGAAGCAGTTTAGCACTTAGCAGCTTGACACAGAGTTCTTGTTGAAGACTTTTTTTTGGATCACATAAATGCTAGAGAATAAGGAGGTTGAACTCAATCAATGCTATATCTCTTATCTCCCTCTTTCATTTGAAATTTCTTAAATAAGGGAGAGTAAATTCGAACATTTGGAGGTACGTGGCGCGCATTTAATGTGTCAATGATCGAATTTTTCGACCGTTGCAATTCAAGTTGCACTTGGAGTCGACTTGAGATGCGACTTCATTCAAGTTGCAGATTGGAGTCGACTTCGGATGCAACTTCGGTCCTTTGCCTCTTTAGTCAAGTTCCAGACTTGCGTCAAATTGGTCTTTAGACTTAGCCCAAGTCATAGGTAGAGTCAACTTGAGTTGCAACTTCACCATCTATCTAATTTCTTGTAACTTTAACTCAATGTGATCTTCTTTGTTTGTTTGTTTTTCCTTTCTTTTAATATTTTCATGCATATAATTCTTCATTTGAGCTTTAGTTCTATTCATTCTTTATGATATTTGAGCTTGTTCACTATTTCTTGATCATTTGATAAAAATGTTAGGCAATCTTGACTCAAGCTTGTCATTGTCTCTTAACTTAGACTTCATCTTTCTAGATGAAGAGTTTAGGAATTTCTTAATTTTAATTTTCACTCAAGTCGAGACTCCGAGTCGACTTTAGGTGTGACTTCACCCAAGTTGTATGATGAGGTTGACTTAAAACGCAACTTGACACTATTAGCTTCAATTCTTATCTCTGAAGATCTCGCAAGTCTCAGGTGGAGTCGACTTGGTATTGGGACTTCACCTAAGTCGTAAGCTAAGTCTACTTCGGTTGGGACTTCGTCTGTCCAAAATTTCATATTTCAGCACTATCAAAATTTTGAGCTTTGAAGTCGATATTGAAGTCAACTTTGGTATCCACTTCACCTTAGTCGATGCCTGAGTCGACTTGGCATGTGACTTGGCTTGCCAATCTTTTGATATTTGAATATTTAAGCCGTGACATCATTGAAACATTAGTACTTAGATAATTCTCAAATTGAATTGTTAATCATTAAAACATGGATTATGCTTAATTTGCCATATATTTCCAACACGCATGTGTCTTCTGTAACAGATACGTGAAGTGCTTATTTAATCTAGATATTATATGTTAAAAGAGAACTATCCCTATATTATCCTAACATATTCTTTCGAAACCTATAAAACTTAACCTAATTCTCTTAATTACCTATTTTCATAGAATTAAGTCAATTATAATCCATTAAGTTTTGTGAAAGTATATGAGATTCCTTAAGGTCACACGTCTATTTTCATAGTCTTAGATTTTCAAGTTTAATATTTTGATTATCATATATTAGATTTTCATCTTTCGATTTTATCACCTAATATATGGAATCATTGCCAAAGTGGGAGCTCAAGCACTAGGTAAATATTAAATCACAAGATATTGAATTAACACAAAATATCTTAAATAATCAAACCACAATATCCGTTACATTGAACACATGTTATATCCTAAACCCTAAATAATGGGTTTAGCCTAACATGCTTATAATTAAAATGAAACACAAAATAAGATTGTACCTTATATCTATCAGAAACAAGACAATTAAAAGCAAAAGAAAGTAAAGAAGGGAAAGCTTATTGATTGGAAGCCTCGATGATGTCTCGACTACTCCAAACAACTCGTCGCCTCGCTTCTCGCCTCGTGCTCTTCACTCCTCTCACTCTCAGGCTTCAACCCTAGCTCCAAGGACGTTCTTAGATTCCTAGGAATGTTCTTAGGAGATATTTTTTTAGTGCCTCTCAAAGAATTTGCACAAATCAATGCAACTGCGGATTAATTACATAACTCTGCTAGATCTAAATGCTTTTTAGGTCTCCAAACTTATGCAAAAATTGTGCAGCTAGAGATTTTTTGACCGAACCTAAGAAAAATTCAAATCACATGCACTATTTTGCCTCCTCTTGATTCTTCTAAATCATCAAATAGAGTAGGTCTTGGTCCTCATGCTTCGACTCTTTGAGAATCATGCATGTTTTACACCGATTTCATCTGATTTTGCACATACAACTCAATTATGAGTGTTTATGGTAAATAAAGTTAAATCAATTAAAATAAAATTCAAATCATCTTAAACACTC
>JAXCLR010045748.1:0-17741 GCA_035584095.1 Annona squamosa | reverse complement strand
ATACCATAGAGTCGTCAAGCGCTACACATTTCCTCTAGCCTCACATCGTGTTTAACATAAAAATTTCATCACTAAATTGAGAAGGGGCGACATCTACTTACCTTGACCGTATTTCTCCCAAAACAACAACCCTAGATGTGGATTGCAGAGATTTGGAGCCTTGAAGCTTCCTGGACTAGGATCTATAACCTTCAAGGAAGTTGGTATAGTTTCCCCATAGAGTGGTTCAAACCGAGTGGAGGAGAAAGTAGAGGAGAAACGAAGAACCAGAAGAAGAGGAGGAGAAGAAATGCCGTCGAGCGCAAAATGGGAATGAAGCCCGAGGGCGCGGGCTACTTATATTACTAGAATCTATTGAGTCGGGTCGGGGCTTGGGTCGGGTCCAGTCGCAATTAGTAATTTAATTTCCCGCTCTTACAACTTAATAATTAAAAATTTCTCCGGGGGCGCTGCCCCCTTGACCCCCGCGACCTGACTAGTCAGGTCAAACCCCGCACCTACTTTGTGAAGGGGAAAAATAGTTATAGTGCTTAACAATGACAAACTAATCATACACATTTAAATTTATACTCAGTGTGCTAATATCATAATTCATGCATATATGCACTATATGTCCCCTAGATACCATATTCATATATGATATGCATCCATTACCATTATAAACTCCTAGTGGCATGTTCGTAAATTATCTCATAAATAAAGAAGGGTTATAATGAAAATAAAATAAAATAAAATAAAATACCTGGTCCTTACATAAAAACATCTCATGTCCTGGCAATCTAAAGCCTTAAAGAAACATTAATGATAAAAGCGAGTCATTTTATTCTAGTAAGGAAGGACAAAATCAAAAAAGGCATGCGATACAAGTTAGGAATTATGCCTTTACAGTGGTTGACGACAGCATAATTCTTGAGGGTGCATTTGATAAGGCACAATTTGAACCATAGGCCCACTATAATTATGTGATTAATTTTAGTTGTATTTTTTTATTACAAAAATATGTGTGGCAAAAAGAGAGAAATTATTACAGAGGAAAATAAAAGACAGATGGCCAAAAATTAAAATTCAAAAAAAGAAGAAAAAATGAATTGCCGAAAAGGCATCAAAAACAACGTCTAAAATGCATGCAAAACTGAACCGATGATAAAAAAAATGCAAACTGAATGGGCAAAAGAAGAAATGTCCCGTTGCATGGTTACATGCATATGAGATGCACCAAAGAAGAATACATGCATGAGTTATGGAGTCCATAAACTAGCGCATGCTCGGTCATCTCAATCATCTCAAAAGTCCAAGCATTTATTGCACATGGAGAAAGAGAGAGCAATGAAATCAAGCATGAAAACCTTGATTAATAATCTGATGAAATTGCAATATTACAAAGAGAGAAGCAAGATTGATGGTTTAAATCTCAAAATAAAAATTATCAATAGTTTGGATCTCATCATTAAGACCATTTGATATGAGATCAATGAAAAAATTAATCTCATACAAATATATGTGCATAGAGAGAGTCTGGTCATGTCTTCTTCCAAGAGTCAAACCAAGCATTTAATGCACATGGAGAGAGAGCAATGAAATCAAGCATCGAAACATTGATTAAAAATCGCATGTAATTGCAATATTACAAGGAGAGAAGAAAGATGGATGGTTTAAAGCTCAAAAAAATTATCAATGGTTTGGATCTCATCATTAAGACCATTTGATATGAGATCAATAATAAAATTAATGTGCATGGAGAGGTGAAGCAAGTTCGATCATGTCTTTCTCCAAGAGTCAAACCAAGCATTTAATGCACATGGAGAGAGAGCAATTGAATCAGTTTAGATTCATGTCGTTCTTTGATTAAAATTTCATGTAATCACAACATAGCAAGGAGAAAAGCAAGATGGGTTTAAATCTCTAAACAAAAATTATCAATGGTTTGGATCTCGTCATTATGATCATTTGATATGAGATCAATAAAAAAATTAATTTCATACATGAGAGGGCTGCTTGGCATGTCTGCTATTTCCCACAACTAGGCTAGCTACCGATCATGATAGGACCCAATGGGTGAAGTTGAAAAATTAATTCAAGGAGAGGCAACTAACATGGCAATAATCTAGCCATTTAAGGACACCATAAAGCAATGGTGAATGCACACCCAAAGCAAAAGAAAAATGAGCCAACAAATGGCTTATACATGGAGGGTAGCCAATGACAACTAGCGAAAACGAGAGTTATCATGGCTCATTTTAAACTATTTTTGCATGTTAGTCTAAGAGATTATGTTTAGTTTGCATCCATTTAGCTGAATTTTCACTTGCTTTACATGTTAGGATCAATGTAGCTTTTATGCATTTTTAGTATAAATTAAGCATTTTTAGTTCATTTATTTAGTTTCAGTCATTTTTGCAGGAAGGACGAAAAAATTACAGGCATGCGGGCGAGTCGAAGGATGAACAGAGCCAAGTGAAGAAGCAAGTAGGTTGGCGCTCAGGTGCTACCCAACATGCTTTAGCCAAAAGTTCCAGCAGCTTACACAGAAAAATGCTTCCGGTGAGTTGGTGCCCAGGCACCGGATGAGGCGCCGAGGCGCCACTTCACTAGTATACAAACGCATTCCAGCAAGTTTTCAAGTCACAAAGCTTCCAGGAAGTGGGCGCCCAGGCGCCACGACACAAGTATACAAGGCATCCCGAAAATTTTCTAAGTTACATAGCACATAGGGAGTTGGAGCCCAAGCACCAGATAGGGGCGCCTAGGCTTCATGGCGAATCCGCACGCATGGGTTTTTGCACGTGTGTTGCGCAGGTTGAACATATTAAATAGAAACCTAGGGATTCGTGCATGAAAGAGAGAGCCGTGGAATAGACACAGAGAAGGAACAGAACCCGTTTCAAGCGCGATCTGAAGAGGGGATTCGATCTCATTGGTGGAAGCTTCCAAGATTCAGTTTTCTCTTTCTCTTTCTATTGCCTTTTCTCTGTTTTTCCTAGATTATTTCATTATGGATGTGAAGAATTTTTATGACATGTCTTTGAGCTAAACTTCCATTAGATAGATAGTTAGGATGAATTGATATCTAACTATACTATTTTGGTTCTTTA
Organism: Annona squamosa; assembly: GCA_035584095.1. Taxonomy (NCBI): domain Eukaryota; kingdom Viridiplantae; phylum Streptophyta; class Magnoliopsida; order Magnoliales; family Annonaceae; genus Annona; species Annona squamosa. The sequence goes on along the minus strand of JAXCLR010045748.1, from coordinate 14,649 downwards.
AGATTCAATAATGAATATTTAATTTCTACATGATTGTGCGATGTAGATTTACCCTTGCATATATTGTCTAATGTTTTTTACAAGATTAGCTACCTTGTAAGATGATTTAATTACAGGATTAATCCTTGGAAAAGGAAAATCCCTCCCAGATCTATGTGCAGGGCATAAGTTTCTTCTTTATTAAGGAGAGTTGTTAATGGATAAGAATATACCGTTAAACCCTATGTAGTTACGAACAAGTTATGTATTTATCAATTCTATTTCATTTAATGGCATGAGAACATAGTGATTGAATAAGGTGTAATTAGCTTTATATGTGTTGGAATATATATATATAAGGACTATTGAACTTGGACTAGTAAATTTTTATACAATCTAATGAAAAGAAACCAATGTTGTATAGTTTAGATTCAAGGATTCTCAACTATCCATCTGTCATCCCCAATCAATAATTTCCTTTTAGTATTCTAGTTGTTCCATGAAACTCTTTTATATTTCTTGTATGCATTTGATATTTTCGGTCTTAATTAAACCCTATTTTCTTCTCACCGAAAGAAATTAAACTAATTAATCATCTTAGTTAGACTATATCCTCGTGGGAACGATACTCAACTCACTCTTTATTACCTCATCGGCATGTACATTTACGTTAAAATGAGCATTTTAATTAGACGTATATGTAGTTCGTCAACCAACTACAAAGGAATGTAGCAAAAGCACAATTGCTTGAACACCAAGTTATATAGTGTTAAAGAGACATGGAAGATGGATAGCAATTCCGCATGAAAAGTTTCTTGCAGCCTAAGCCATGCATTCGACCAAGGACACATGGAAGAAAGCTATTCTATGATAACACTCCCAAGATTTTAAAACAACTGCCTACCTGGAGTTGTCCAAGACCTATAAATAAGGTCCTAATAACACAACCCAAACACATAGAATCCTTAGAAAATCCAAGCTCTCCTCTCTCAACCACCCACACCAGGCTCTACAACCGAGCTCTCCTTCCATAACCCGTATTTTTTTAGCTTCCTTTCGAAAAAATATCAAAGTCCTTTTCAAAAGAAAAATCATTTTCTAAAATTACTTTTCTTCACGTAGATACTCCTAAGTGGCAAGTAAAATTGATACACGGGGTTAAATATTATCCTTCTATTTTTGACAATAATTTTCTAAAACCACTTTCCCCGTGTAGATACTCCCGAGTGGCGAGTTGAATTGATACTTGCGTTTAAGTATTATCCTCCTATTTCTAAAAATAATTTTTTAAAACTACTTTTCCCCATGCAGATACTCTCAGGGTTGCGAGTTGAATCGAGACACGAGGTTAAATTATCCTTCTATTCCTAAAAATGATTTTCTAAAACCACTTTTCCCCATGTAGATACTCCCCGGGTGGTGGTTGAATTAAAATGTGGGATTAAGTATTATTCTCTTAATCTTTTTAAAAAAATTATTTTTTTGTTCTTAACGGAAACCTTGTTGTCCAAATCAAATCAATGTGCCAACTTGATATGCTACTAGAATAGAATAGTCAAATCCCACCTGGTTTTCATGATCTAAGCAATTAGATCGTGATGAATCTATATAGATCTCATTCTTATAGGGCGTGTTTGGCAATTAACAAAAAATGTAAAGTTAAAACTTTTCAATCTAAAACTTTTCATTTTCCACAACTATCATATTTTTTAATCATTTATCATATTTTCCTATCAATTATCCTACTTTTCAATCATTTCTACACAACTATCCACACAACTAATCTATCTATTTTAACTTTATCCTCTTTACTACTCATTATTACCCCTAGCATATCATATCATATCATTTGACAATTTTTACTTTCCAAAACTTTCATCAAAAGTTTTATACATTACCAAATACACCCATAATAGCAAAAGATTTTTATAGTAGACCTATTGCTAGCACTTTGCCCTCACTTGGGGAATACATTTGATCTGCAGGACCTGCTAGTTGGTAGAGACCTCGGTCATGCAAATTCAAAAGAGGGAAAAGTTGTTTTGCATTGAGAAGTTATGAAAACTCTTTTCTTAAGCTAGGATTGAGAATTTATAAACCAATTGCAATTTATACACATGTAAATTCTACAAAGCTCACATTTGAAAGTCAAGTGGGTAACTTTTACCTATGCCGCTCCATTAGGCCTAATATCCCGCACTTTGGCCCATAACTTTTAGTTGGCCCAATTGGGCCCAAATTTCTGCATCAAGCCTAATGGAGCCCAAAACCCTTCAGGATAGGCCCATTTGAACCAAAATCCTCCAATAAGCCACTTGGGCCCTAAATTTGTTGAGTTGAGCCTCGGTAGGCCTAAACTCTTTTTCAACAAGCCTAATTGGGCCCAAATCTCTTTAGCTGGTCCAAGTTTACCCAAATATATTTTTAAAATTTGGTTGAACCTAGTTTTTAGTAAAACCACCTAATTTTCAATCGAAAGGTTGTATGCGAAACACACTGGCCTATTGTGTGAATTCAAAGACTAAATTGAGGATACACTAGCCTGCTATGTAAATCCAGAGACTGAATGGGGAACACAATGGCTTATTAAGCTAAATGCGGGGGACACTAATCTACTGTGTAAATCTAAAATTTCAGCGCGCACTTAGCTTGCTATGTAGGGTCACTAGTGTAGCCAATGGATCCCTCACTAGTCCCAAACCGAGTCATCGCTGGTCTATAGGCTAAGCATAAACTCGCATTTGAGTCATGGCGTGTTGTGTCATATACTCGTTCTTTTTTCGAGTCGCTGCGTGTGGCGTAGTGGGTGGCGCCCCAAACCCGACCGTGACATCTTGAGCCTTATCTCAGGATCATATTGATTGGTAAACATGATTAGGATTGTTGCCCTGTCACACGACGGGTTTTATCGGATATTTATCCAATTAATTATGATCATATAGAAATTCATATAACAGTTCAAGTTCTCATATTTTCAACTCGGGCATATCTAAGTCATTTCAATCCATTCAACACGTATACATAACATGTTATTCCAGCAACATTTCATTATTTGCCTAAATCAGATGTCACTGCAGATATACATCATAGTTATCAAACACACATAAAATTTCAATTTACATCCTTTTCACATAAGTTTCATAACATGAAAATTCTAAAGTTTTTCCATTGATTCCTTAAGCTGGCACTTGCTCCTTTGCCATGTCCTGTCCTTCACCTGTCTTTGGATTTAGAAAACAAAATCGTGAGTTGAAACTCAATAAGCAAGCTATTTGCATTGTACAGGCAAATCATTTCAAGCATCATTTTACATTTAAATTCATCTTTGAAAGCATCTTATACCTTGTCTAAAGGTATATCTTAAAAACGTGAAATCTTGTACCATCATGAGTACCATATGCATAATGTCATATCAAAACATGAATATATATATATATATATCGTTTTTTCCTTAAGATGAAAGCTAGTTAGGCAACCATCCGTCATATTAACTCCCATTTCAGAGAGGGTGCCGCTGGCCTTAGGCCTGTTTTAAGTTACTTGGCCACACCAAGGGGGGACAATCGGTCCGCTTATACCCTTCCAAGTGGACTTAGTATCACGTGCACATAAATTTTTGCATAAATCCATCTTTAACATGCTAGCATGATTTTTCAATTAGAAACATAGAATCACCTCATTTTTTCATAGCATTTATCAAAGAAAATTTTATAATATTGCATTTGAAGTAAAACATCATTTCAACACCATTTTGCTAAGGGATGACTAACCTTAAATGCAATAGAAATAATTTTCATAGTTTCATCAAACAAGTTAAATCAAAAATTGCATTTATGTAAACAATTTAAAAAAGAAAAAATCCTTTCGAAAATTTTCTTGCTTACCTGAATTCCTTAGCTTTCCATTACAACTTTCTCTTTGCCTTTGCCTACATGAGAATAAAATAATTTTTTATATATTTCTTTTTCTCATTTTTCATTTAGTTTTCCAACTCATTTCATATACATACATCATTTATTTGACTTCATAAGTCATCATACACATATGTAACACATTTTTATATATTTTATCAGCATCACATATCATAACTTATATATCCCCATACATAGGGTATTCATTTCAATCTCATAAAATTCATTCAATAATTATCATACATAGGTTCATTAACCTTACTTTTCCATTTATCCATTTTTTCAAAAATACACACATGGATGTCTTACCTGTGCACATATCATCGCCTTAGCATCATAAATCAAGTCCAAAATTTTGAAATTAATATCATAAAATCTTAAACAGATATATAAACATGGAATTCATCTCATTTTCATGCATTTTTGCACAAAATCATTTTTCATAAGTCATTCATCACCTATTCAACTTTATCCATTCATATAAGCCCATTTAACAACATATACATATTGCATTTCATAAAATTTGCTAACTCAAAATTTTAATCCATATTTCAGCGGGTTAATTACCCTTAATTACCCCTGCATTTAGGGTATTTTCATGGGATTTAAATCTATTCACCATAGGTTTCCAAAACGGCAAGTTTGGAACCCATTTTTCACCCTTTTAACATGTCTTTTGACACATAACCCTATGCAGTCATATAATTCCTAAATTTCAGCAAATAAATCCATTTTCCTAATCCATATTTAGGGATTTAACACATATATAACATCCATAAATTATCATTTCTCAAAACAGCAATATGCTTACATGTTTTGAGTCCCGTTTCACATGGGTTAAACATATTTTCACAAAATCTATAAAAATCAGTTTTAAGGTTTCTTTTGCCAAATCTTTTTGGGCATCCATAATACCTTAAACCTAGGGTATTTTACCATATATATCATTCATAAAACATACAAACCCATTTTCATAGCACTTTTAGTATAGAAATATAGAAATTAGATCAAAAAGCATCACTTCGCATTATATAACTTCAAAAATTCATCATTTAAGCATAAACCAACATATGTTTTGCATAAACACATGATTCAAAATCTAATCACATCATCAAATCAAAACAGCAACTTATCTTAGAGATTTGGGGTTTATCAACTTGGATTTTCCACTTAACACACATGCATAACTTCACTTTCATCAACTTAAACTTGAAAATTCATATATGAAACCTAATACCCATTCAATATTCATTCAAAATCATGTTAAATCACCATTTTACAGAGCATTTAAGCATCCCTTCCATATTCCCATTTTGGAGTTTAAAAACTCAAAATAAACCATTCAAACAAACATATACTAACTTGAATTTGTGCTAACTTAAACCCTAGCACTTGGAGATGGTTTTCTTCCACAATTTCTTTCCCTTTTTCCTTGTTTTTCTTCTTCTTTGGCTGGCAAAATGGGACGTGAACTGCTGCTGGTTGCTTGGGTGAAAATCTCAATACTTAGCAAATTTTCCAACCCCTTCTCAAAGTGAACATGCATGGCTATGAGCTGGATTTTTCTCCAGCTGTGGACCCCAAAATTTAGGCAATTTCCACACTCTTAAATGCATGCATATCTCCCTTGAAGTGCTGGAAAATTTATAGCCTAGTAAATTAGGTTTTACCATTTTTCAAAAATCAGAAAAAGGCATTAATCCATAGCCGTCTATCTGCCCATCCAAGCATGTCCCTTGCTGCCTAATTTCCAGCAATTTTCTTATTTTTTAATAATTCCTATTTAACGATAAAATATACACTTAATTTTCCTTTAATTCATGTTTAAATTTTGTGTTAAAAAATCATCAAAATGGTAGCAATAAACCACATTACTGCATGTCACTTTACCCATAAGTTGTCCACGATCTCGCTCTCTCTCTTTTCGGCTGCATTTTATTATTTTTTATTGCCGCAAATCTTCATAATTGCATGCACATCTCATGTACCTGCATCTCAGTTGCATATATTCATATTTTAAAAATTAAAAACTCAAAAATATGCATCAAAGGAAGCCCCTTGGATGTCCATTGTTGCCACACCACCTATGCTAGGTTGTTTGCTTTGTAGCTCCATCATCATATGCATTTAATGGTTGGATAATTCTCATATTTTTGTATTTCAAATAAATACACAAAATAACCTAGAAATGGCCTACAATTGCCATCTCAATTCCCATTAATTTCAAGTCATTATGCTTTGTACTCTAGCATTAATGAAAAGGTACTTTTGAGGTGCATTAGTCAACCATACTCACCTTTTTCAATGCAGGTATTTTTTCAACATTTCATGCTTAATCGAAGCCATCCAAAAATAAATATCTCATAATTTCATTCAACATTTTCAAATTTCATCTCAATCCGAGTTTACTAACTCCCGTTATAGTCGTTTAAAGTTAACAGTTGAAATTGAAATATGATCAATAAATCATAACTCTCATTTTATTAAGAATTTTTATAATCCATTAATTTCATAATACCAAGCCCAATATTATTAATTTTTATTTCAAATTTCACTTGAATCCGCCTTATAGGCGTTGAGTTATGAATTTTTTAATATTTTTTCATTAAACTTATCAATTATCATAATAATTTCCATAATTCATATTAAATAATGAAAATTGATTATCCATAATGTATTTGCACATTTACATCAACAATAATTTACTCTAATTTTATTATTTCATTTTAGCTCAAAATGATTAATCACATCATTATTGCTAATCCTTAACCCTAATTGCAATAATTAGCAAAAATCATATCATACCTTCATAATTCAATAATTCAAAAATAATATCATATACATAATTAATGCATACATATGGGTTCTACCTGGTTAGGGTTTCACATCATCTTTCATACATATCATAAAAACATGAAAATCGAGTCATATATGTAACCCTAAGATACTTTCCAAAATCTTTCACATGTGCCCAAATTAACATATATAACTCATAATATAATCATGATATTATTTCAAAACAACAACATATCATAAGAGTTTAAGAAAATTCAAGCTAGGTTACAACCCATATTCATCTCTAACATCCATCTTAACCTCTTTAAACTCTTAAATTCATTCATACTATTCAACCCTCATTAAATACCCAAATCAAGGAAATTATGAATCATCCTTTAAGGGTTCATTATGAATCAAATTTATGACCCATAATTTGGGGTGAAAAAGTATACTTACTTGAAGTCGTAAATTCGCCACCTCTTTGCTCAAGTTGGTTTCCTCATTTCTTCCCTTCCTTCTTCTCCTCTTTTCTTCTTCTTTTCTTCTCTTTTTCTTCTCCTTTTTCCCCTTGCTTGGATGTTCAACTTGCTGCCCATGTTGTTTTCTCTCTCTTTTTCTTTATTTTCTCTCTCTACTCATGCTAAAAAAACGTCCCAAGGGCTGCCCACTTTACCCCCTTATATAGGGCTGTTAAATTGCTGTAATTTAACCTTGGTTGGTCTCATTTTAACCATAGTTACAAGTATTTAAATGCCCATATGTGCTGCTGAAATATGGACCATCCAAGTGTCCCTACATGTGCCCATAGGTTGCCATATCACCTCTCTTAGTTATGCCACATTATCCCCTCATTTATATTTTTCAAAAAATAAAAAAAAAACACTTAATTTTGCTGCCTTAAACATGTCCATACCTTGCTGGATTTTTTTTTGATTTTTTTTTCAAAATTTTCTTTTCATAAAATTATCCCAATTCACCTCATCTTGCCACCTTAGCTTTGAAGCATTAATTATCTCCATAAAAGATCAACTTGCATTAATTAGTTGACCTTATCCTCTTCCAAATGCATCCGACAATGACACATGTCCACATTATCCATGCATTTTTGCATTTTTTTGAAATTAAAAATCCACCTATTTCACCCGATGTTGACATGTGTCCACTTGATATAAATTTATCAACTTTAACATTAATTGAGTTAACTTTAACATTGCTCAAATCAATTCTATAATGACACACGTCCATTTACTTTTTCAAAAGTCAACTTTCTATTTAATTAGTTGACTTTATATCTTGCTCAACAAATCCCATATTGACACGTGTCACATGTCACTTTTCATAAGCAAAAGTCAAATGCTTTCGTCCTTTTGTGTTTAAGCAATTTCTTATAGTAATTAGCTTAATCAAACTCATCCATATGATTCACCATATTCATCCTAAAATGACCTTTCTTACATAAGTTATGGCCATTTGAAATTGTCTTCTGGATTTAAATGAAAATCAATAATTATCATCTTAATCTCATTATAATTTTCATAATCCAATCCATTCACGAGGTTAAGCATATCATAATGTGCTTATCTTTCAAATTTCACCTCATTCCGAATAGTAGGCTTTAAGTTATGAATTTTCTAACATTTATCACCTTAAATCCATAATTATTAACATAATCACCATTGGTTAAACCATAATATATGAGGTAATTATCCTCAATATATTCACATTCCTTAATCCTCGTTAGGCCTCTTTAGTCACATTGACCCACTTTGAGCTATGGTGATTATTTTAATCACCCTTCTTAGTCAATAGCATTAAAATCAATCAATCTATTGAATCATGCATATATCACATATACATGCCTAATTTACATAGAAATGTCCTACTTGGGTCTGGGTATCACAGATTAAGAAGATTATGAATTGTTTGTGGGTTTCCAAGCCCACGACAATTCCATACCAGCACACCCATTTAATTGTGGTGGAGCTAAGGTTGTCTCTCAGCATCAATTCTAACTTAAAGAGTAAGCTTATTTGAACAAAACATGTATACCCCCTATGTAATCCACAACCATCAAGTGCAAAATCTGATGATGAAACCCAACCCTATAATCTTTTTTAAGCTCCAAACCTCTTAATCTTAGAAATTTTTAGCTCCAAATGCCTCATATTAACTCCTTGCACAAAACCCCCCATTGCTTTCATATCTTTCAAGCTTTAAAGAAGAAATATAGAGGATGAGTAATGCTTATGGGTTGGTTTACACTCACTTAACTTGAGGTTGTGATACATTGGTCGGAGAGTTCAATTCAACTGATGTTTTTGAATTATGTGTATTTGAAACCATTAATGATTCGTATCTCATTAGTTTGAGAGTTTTGATCAAAATGATGATAAAGACTGACCATTAGTCAGGACCTTATTTTGATTGATGATAACAGTTGATGGTCCAAAGACTTAGCTTGAGTACTTGGTCCTTTGATCTTTTCTTCAATCCAACTGGTGACGAAGACTAACACACTGCTACTTTATGGTAAAGTTACCATTAGAACTTAGAACTTTGAACTTGGAAATTCTCATCAAAACTCTAATTAACCTTCAAGAATCATTTATTTGGCATCAAATACACTAGTCCCAACTAATCCCAAAGGGTTCCGACCAACTAAACTCTCTAAATCAGTTAGATTTTGCATTTTCAATTTCAAATGGAAGCTTGATTCCATTTTCACTTTAAGCACCCAATTATGTTCCAAAATACTCTAACCTCCACAATCCACACAAAACTCATAGACATCTAACATCATAACCAAGCCATTCATTTTACTAAAACAATGCTGATAAGTCGTATTTTTACGAGTTATTATGGCATATTTCAAACTTAATTTGTGTGTTAGTTCGAGAGATTAGGTATAGTTTGCACTCATTTAGCTTAATTTTCATCCATTTTGCATTTTAGAAGCATTAATTAGTTTTTAGGCCATTTTTGCATTATTTAGGCATTTTTAGTTTATTTATTTAGTTTTTCCATCTTTTGTAGGAAGGACGGGACGTATGATAGCAGAGCGGACGAATTGAATGCAAGATGAGGCATCCAGAACCAGAGAGTTGGCACCTAGGTGCCACCCTACATGCCTTGACCGTTTGCAACACAGCTGACATGAAGGGAGCACATCCAAAGAGTTGGCGCCTAGGCACCAATACTCTACAATAAACACAAGTCAAGAACCACAAATCACATGATGCAGACCAAGGAGTTGGCGCCTAGGAACCCGTGTAGAAATTCTCAGGGTTTCCAGAATGTGTCCAAGTTGCTTAGTACACAGAGAATTGGCGCCTAGGTGCCAGCCAATGGCACCCAGGCGCCAATACGCATCCGTATGCGAATATTCCGGTGCGTAAGCTGCACAATAGGGGACTTTATATAAAGTTCTTAGGGGTTCGCGATCGAAAAGGGAGGAGAAAAAAGAAGAGGAGAGCTAGAGAACGAACTACAGTGCAAGAGAAAGCGGAAATTAAGATTAAAGCTTGGATTGAAGAAGGAATTCAAGTCCCGTTGGTGGAAACTACCGGAAAATAGTTTTTCTTATTTTTTCCAATTTTCTTTCTCTTCCTTATGGATACTTTTTATTTGGATGTATTGGATGTTAAAATCATGTCTTTGAGCTAAACCTCCATTAGATGGATAGTTAGGATGAATTGAATTCTAAACTGTATTGTTTCTTGGTTCTTAGAATATTTAGGAATGAATATTTAAGCTTATGTATATGATTGCATATAATTTACCTTTGCATGTGTGAGTTTAATACTTTTATAAGATCATTTAATTGCTCTATTTACCCTTAGAAAAGTGAGATATTTGCCAGATCTACGTGCAAGGCACAGGTTTCAACCTTTGTGTAAGGACATTGTTTAACGGATAGGAATATACCGTTAAACCCTGTGTAGTCATTATACAAGTTATGAATTTATCAATTTCACTTTATTTAATGACATGAGAACATAGCACTTAAATAGAGTTAATTAGCTTTATATACTATTGGAAGACATATATGAAGATACATAAACTTGGACAAGTAAATTCATATGCAATCTCCTTAACATGAACCAGAGCAATATAGTTTAGATTCAAGGATTCCGATCTATCCATCTACCATCTCTAATCAATAGACTCGCTTTTAATATCCAGTACTCCCGTGATCTCTACTCTGATTTCTTTTTCACAATCGTTAGCTTAGTTAATTCACAAAACCAGAATTTCACAACCTTCGAAAGCAGTTAAGCTAAGTAATAATTCCGGTTAACAATTCCTCGTGAGAACGATACTCTACTTACTCTTTATTACTTGACACGGCACATATACTTGCATAAATAGTAAGCAATTTAATAGACATATATGCGGCTCGTTAAGTTTTTGGCACCGTTGCCGGGGAACTGCTTGACCAATTATATTTAGTTTTATTGCTTTCTTGTATAATTCAGTAGAATATCTTATTTTTAGTATTTCTTTTAGATTAGAATTTATTTTTCTTTTTCTTTCTGCTAGTTCAAGTTCATTGGTTTTTGCAGAATTATCTCATATTGCATGCATCGAGGCAGAGTCGGAAAGGAGACTGTCATCCCTTTTGATCCAGAACCCAAAAGAACCTATTTGAGAAGGCGCTAAAAGAGCAAGGAGGCTAGAAACCAATAGCATACGATGGAGTGTATCGAGAACAAAGACGAGAATGTCCATGCAAACCAGCCGACAAATCAGAGGATCGAGATCCCGAATCATCCACCTCAAGATGATTTGGACTAGGCAATTTAGGATCTGATTGCACTTGGCTAAAATGCTGTTCAGACTAGTATTGCACCTCCTCTAATCGACACCAATAATTTTGAAATCAAACCGATGATTTTCTAGATGCTTCAATCTATCGGGCAGTTCGGAGGTCTTGCATATGAAGACCCACACCGTCATCTATAGAATTTTCTATAGATTATGAACACTTTCAAGCAGAACAGAGTCTCCGACGAAGCAATGCAACTTTGAACATTTACATTTTCTCTGCGTGATCGAGCTTCTGAGTGGCTAGACTCATTGCCACCTAACTCCATCAACACATGGAATGACTTCACTCAGAAATTCCAAAAAAATATTTTTTGTCAGCCAAATTAGCCAAGTTGAGAATGGATATAGTCTCGTTCAAGCAACACGATGAGGAGACCCTATCAGAGGCATGGGATCATTTCAAAGACCTGCTCCGAAAGTGCCCGCATCATGGAATTCAGCCATGGGTACAAATTCAGATTTTCTATAACGGTCTCCAAGATTCCACCCGTCACATGGTGGATTCTTCATCAAACGGATCTCTGCTACGAAAAAGCTATCGGGAATCATATGCCCTACTTGAAAACATGGCGGCCAACACTTATCAATTGCCATCAGACAGAAGCAAAGGTGCAGGTCTACTTGAACTGAATGCAGTTTCATCGATAAAGGCCCACATCGACGCTTTATCTAGGCAAATTCAGAACTTGTCCAGGCTAACCAATGTCAGTGCATTAGGGACGTCAACACCATAGCAGTCAACAGCAGTAGACATATGCATGTGGTGTGGTGAATTCGGCCATCCCAGTGATGAATGTGCCTCCAACTCGAAGTCCATTAATTACATGGAAATTTTCTAGAGAAACCCAACTAATCAATATGGAAACAATAGAACCCAAGTTAGAGAAATCATCCTAACTTCTCATGGAACAACCAGACGAGGCCGAATCAGCCGCCTAGATTCCTGCAGCAACAACCGCAACAACAATCCAGAAGACCAATGCAGTTCACTCATCCACCGCGAGAAGAAAAGAAATCGGATCTGGAAAATCTCTTCATGCAGTTTATGCAATCCCAGATCACGACGAATAGGACCTTGGAAGCTCAGATAGGCCAACTGGCCTCAACCCTGAATAACCGACCACTAGGATCATTGCCAAGCGACACCGAGCAAAATCCGAAAGGCAAAGGCAAAGAACAAGCCAAGAAGGCACATTGCGTAGTGGAAAGCAGTTACCAGACCCAACTCCCCCAGAGTTGGTGACTGAACCCACTAACCCTATGATTCAGCAATCACAGGAGGCAAAGGAACCAGCTGCAACTTAGAATCAAATAGATGCTGAAATCGCCACGAATCCAAGGCCGCCTCCTCCATTTCCTTAGTAATTCAAAAAATCTAAAAAGGAGGGCCAGTTCAAGAAATTTCTCGAAGTACTGAATTAGCTGCACATTAATATAACTCTCGTCGAAGCCTTAGAACAAATGTTGAGCTACGCTAAATTCATGAAAGATGTGTTATCAAAGAACAAGCGGTTGATGGAATTCGAGATAGTGGTGCTAACAGAGGAAACCAGTGCAAGGGTGCAGAGGAAGCTACCTCATAAACCTAAGGACCTAGGGAGTTTCACAATCCCGTGCATAATTGGCAACCAGTATTTCAGGAGAGCATTATGCGACTTGGGAGCCAGCATTAATGTCATGCCCAAGTCCATTTTTCGAAAGTTGGGCCTCGGGGAAGCTCGACCTACCACCGTGATGCTACAATTGGCGGATTGATCCATTACATACCTGGAAGGTATTATTGAGGATGTCCTTGTCAAGGTGGACAAACTCATTTTTCTAGCAGATTTTATTATCCTGGATTATGAAGAAGATTGAGACGTACCCATTATTCTCGGTCGACCTTTCCTTGTTACGGGAAAAGCCATTATCAATGTACAGGATGAAGAGCTAACCATGTAGGTTCAGAAAGAACACGTTACTTTTAGCGTATTTAAGGCAATGCAGTTACCAAATGATCCCAAGGAATGTCTAATGATCGACATGATGGACTCAGTAGTCCAAGCCGAATTCCAAATTTCAGCTTTCAAAGAAATCTTAGAAGCACTATTCGTTGGGGGAGGCAATGAATCTAATGAAGAGCTATCAGAGATGATACACTATTTGCAACAACCTCCAACACTCCAGCGATACTCACAGAAATTTGAATTGCTGGAGCTCAAGCCAAATTCTTTAAAGCAAATGAAACCATCAATTGAAGAGCCACCTATCCTAGAGTTGAAACCTCTACCAAAACACCTCAGATATGCCTTTCTAGGAGCAGAATCCTCAGTCCCAGTGATTATCTCTTCAGCACTTGATACCGTGCAAGAAGAAAAACTACCCTGAGTACTCAAATTCCACAAAAAGGCTATGGGATGGACTATAGCAGACATCAGAGGCATCAGCCCATCCTTCCGCATGCACAAAATTCAAGTAGAAGAGAATTCCAAGCCCTCTATCGAAGTGCAAAGAAGACTAAACCCAATCATGAAAGAAGTGGTTAAAAAGGAAATCATCAAATGGTTAGATGCAGGTGTGATATACTCGATCTCCGATAGTTCTTGGGTCAGCCCGGTGCAGTGTGTCCCAAAGAAAGGTGGCATGGCGGTCATTTCTAACGAAAACAACGAGCTAATCCTGACCAAAACAGTTACTGGTTGGAGAGTTTGCATGGACTACTGCAAGTTGAATAAAGCTACACGAAAAGATCATTTTCCACTGCCATTCATTGATTAGATGCTGGACAGGCTAGCAGGACTTGAATTCTACTGCTTTCTAATGGTTATTCAGGTTACCATTAGATTATGATAGCACCGGAAGACCAAGAAAAAACCATGTTTATATGTCCTTATGGCACATTCACATTCAGGCGAATGCTGTTTGGCCTATGCAATGCTCCAGGTACATTTCAGCGCTGTATGATGGCTATTTTCACGGACATGGAGGAAGATTTTCTAGAGGTCTTCATGGATGATTTCTCGGTATTCAAAAATTCCTACGACGAGTGCTTAACTAACTTGTCAAAGATGCTCCAGCGATGTGAGGACACGAATCTGGTGTTGGAAATATGTGGAAAATAAGCTAAATCTATGTTTTGATGATTAACAAATCAATTTGAGTAAGTCTTGGCTAC
>JAXCLR010045607.1:0-17762 GCA_035584095.1 Annona squamosa | reverse complement strand
TAAGGAAGGTCATCCTAAAACTAGATTTCAAATAACAACTTGTTAAAGTGGGTGCGCTCGCTTACAAGTTGACACGGACTGTGGTCTGTGATGTGATTGTAAAAATTATTCTTAAATATAGACTTCGGTCTATGATTTTTGTGCATATGGATGCAGGCTGTGGTCTGTGATCCCAGTTTAAAAGGACATGGGTTGCGGTCTATGGTTTTTTAAACCAAACGGACTGCGGTCCGTCAGGATAACGTACGGTGCACCAGTACAAGGAATAGGCCGGTTGTGAAGCACGGTTGGGATGACCGGAGCCCACTCTACATAAGACCAAGTTGCTATGGGATGACGGGAGTGCCAGCAGCGCCCTCCCTGAGATGGGAGCGGGATAAATAAATAGCCGTTGGGCTAACGTGTTGTTAAGAATTTTCTTTCAAAATGTAGCATGATCGCTTGCTAAGTGTCACTACTAGATTGGGAGAAATACATTTGCATACATTTTGTTTTTCAAAATCCCAAAATTTGGGATATAAAAGCATATGTACAAAAAGTTATCCTAAAAAGAATTTTTATGAGCTAATATGGATATGTTATCCTAAAAGACGGGGTGTTATACACAAAAGTGTAAATAACGGAGATAAAAGAAAATATTTTTATGCAAATGCAGTTATGAAAATGATTTATGTATTTTATTTACCTTGTTTGCTATAAACAAGCCCCAAGACAGGGATTATGAAAAAAAATTATGTGAAACATGGAATGGACATAAGAATGTCCATTTCTAAAAAGCCTAAATAATAAGGGTTTATGGACATGAGAATGTCCAATGTTAATGTGTTTAAATAAAAAGTGTTTTAGGACATATGAATGTCTATTGCTAAAGGAAGT
This sequence comes from Annona squamosa, assembly GCA_035584095.1. Classification (NCBI taxonomy): domain Eukaryota; kingdom Viridiplantae; phylum Streptophyta; class Magnoliopsida; order Magnoliales; family Annonaceae; genus Annona; species Annona squamosa. The sequence goes on along the minus strand of JAXCLR010045607.1, from coordinate 16,886 downwards.
TATATGAAAATGTTTTGAGACATAAAATGTCTTTTTGCTAAAGGATTTTATGATGGTTTATGTTAATGATATTTTGAGACTTGATATGTCTCCTTTTCCTAAGTATTTATGTTGTTTTGGACGTAAAACATCCACTAGCAACCGATGATTTCAAGTAATGGCCATGAACTTTAAAAATGTTCATATAAGATTTAAGGGAACTCGTCATCAAAGGTAAAATGTGTATATTTTGCCTAAATAAGCCCAGGCGCGGCTTGTAAATGATTTTAAGAATGAATGCTTTATAAAAAATTTAAGGACATAGAATTGTCCTCATAAACAAAAGATTTCACGATGGTATTTTAGGATATACATGTCCTCAGGAACAAGGTATTCTTGAGGTTTATGAAAAAGGTTTTTAAAAAGGCTTGCCCTAAAGATAAAATGGTTGCTTACTAAGTTGTCACTCATGTTTTGTTTTCCCAACCCTTAGACAGGTATCAGGAAAACTCAGAAGGTTGCGAACCTAAGACGAGAAGAAAAATACATGATGATAGTCATAAATGCTATGAGGGATGAAAAAGCATGAATATGCTAAGGTAAGCTAAAATATTATAAGTTTCATGTGCTAAGGTAAGCTAAGAAGTATGTGAACTTAATTAAAATTTTAAGTTCTATATATGATTCAAAGATTGATTATATGAATGTATGAATGTAAAAGGTGATGTTTAAACCAACGAAATTTTCACTATAGAAAGGCAAGTAAAGATGCTATGTGTATGTATATCCGAACTTAGGGTTTTAAGTTCTATGGGAATTAATGACTGAATATATACAAATATGATGTGTATAATGACTTATTGTATAACGAAAGGCATGAAAAGATATTATAAATGAACATGATGAATTTTATTACAAGTGAAATGTCACGATGCGTGATGATTGTTGTGTCAAGTTATGAATGATGACAGATGAATAAATGAAAAAAATTAGACGTATTCCAATTAAGAACCCGCCGCATGATTAAGGTAACAATCCTGATTCACATTTACCAATCGATAGATCTTGAGGTGAGGAAGTGTCGTCTTGGTTCGGGGCACCACACGATGACTTCCTCAGTACAACGTCTACTTATATAAAGGGCCATGTCTACTTTCTGCTAATGGAGTCTGTCCCAAGAAGCTCCATACTGAAACCGAACACATCCGTCAACAAACCTATACCATGGGCTTGAGTCGAGGGTTTTAGGTGCTTGAGTCCTCATCCAAAAGTCATGTAGGTCTTGTGGATCTACTCTGTCAATCGGAACAGGGGGATCCTAGGGAATGCCAAGGTAGGTGCTTGGTAACACTCATGCCCTAGGTTTATAACTAGAAGGCTCTCCTGGATCTTGTGCATGTTGACTTGAGGAGTTATAGTAGCTTCCCTTAGTGTGATCATGTATGCGTATTGGTAAAAATCTAAGGGGGCTGATGGAAATGGTGTATTGTTGGGTTGTGTTCCCACCATCGATTCATATTTTCTTCTCTTCTCTATCTTATATCCTCTTCCTCTCTTTCCCTTCATAACTCCTCCGCACTCATCATTCTCTTTCCTCTATCCACCATCTATGTAGACATAGCAATCAAATTGCATTGCAACGATAATTCATTATCATATGGCATGCATTTCATCATGTTAAAAGCATACCAAATCATCACATGAATAGGTCTAGTTCATCATCTAGCATGCATTTCATCATGTTATAATCATGCATGAGCATCATTTAATCACATCTAATTCATAACGTCATTACGGGTAATCATATATATTCATGTGTAATCATGCATATCTCTTTATATTCTATCAATTTTCCTATACTTAGTAATTTTTTACACCTATTTACCAACCCATGCTCTGATACCAAGCTCTATGGCGCCCTAAACCCAAACGTCACATCCTAGCCCTTACCTTGAGATCATATTGATTGGTAAATGTGATCAGGATTGTTGCCCTGTCATATGCCTGGTGTTATCAGATATTTATCCTATTAATTATGATCATATAGAAGTTCACATAATAGTTCACATCTTCATTTTTTCAACTCATACCTAATTGAGTCATTTCATTCCAATCAACACATATACATAGCATGTTGTTCAAGCAAAATTTCAACAAGTGCCTAAATCAGATGTCACGGAATATATATACATCACAATTTTCAAATATAACATAAAATTTCAGTTTACATCATTTTCACACAATTTCCATAACATGAAATTCTAAAGTGTTTCCATTGATTCCTTAAGTTGGCACTTGCTCCTTTGCCATGTCCTGTCCTTCACCTGTATTTGGGATTGAACAATAAAATCGTGAGTCGAAACTCAATAAGCAAGCTATTTGCATTTTTCCGGCAACATTTTGCATTCAAAATCATATTGGAAAGTAATCTACACCTTATCTAAAAGTATGTCTTAAAAGCATGAGTTCATGTACCCATCACAGGTTCCATATGTATAATGCCATATGAAAACATGAACACATATACCATTTCTCCCTTGGGATGGAAGCTAGCCAGGTGACCATACGTCATGTTAACTCCCATTTCAGAGAGGGCGCCACCGGCCTTAGGCCTGTTTCAAGTGACTTGGTCACACCAAGGGGAGACAATCGGTCCGCTTATACCCTTCAAGTGGACCTAGTATCCTGTGCACATGAACTTTTGCATAAATTCATCTTTAACATGCTAGCAAGATTTTTCAATTAGAAACATGGAATCACATCATTTTTCCATAGCATTTATCAAAGAAAGATTTCATAATATTGCATTTGAAGTAAAATATCATTTCAACATCATTTTGCTAAGGGATGGCCATCCTTAAACACATTAGAAACAATTTCCATAGTTTCATCAAACAAGTTTAAAAAAAATTGCATTTATGGAAACAACTTCGGAAAGCAAAAATCCTTTAGAAAAGTTGCTTGCTTACCTGAATTCTTTAGCTTTCCGTCACCACCTTTTCTTTGCCCTTGCCTACGTGAGAATAATATGATTTTTTATATTTTTTTTCTCATATTTCATTTAGTTTTCCAACCCATTCCATATACATACATCATTTATTTGACTTTATAAGTCATTATACACATACATAGCTCATTTTGCACATATCAGCACATTTTATAGACATTTCTTCGACTACCACATATCATAACATGTATAACCCCATACACTGGGTATTCATTTTAATAAAAAAAATTATTCAATAATCATCATTCATAGGTTTATTAATCTTACTTTACCATCTATCCATTTTTTTCAAAACACACATATGGGTGTTTCTTTTACATATATATCATTGTCTTAGCTTCATAAATCAAGTCCAAAATTTTGGAATTAATATCATAAAGTCTCAAAAAGATATATAAACATGGAATTCATTTCATTTTCATGCATTTTTGCACAAAATCATTTTTCATAAGTCATTCATCACCCATTTACCTTTATCCCTTTACATAAGCCCATTTAGCACATATACATAATGCATTTCATAAAATTTGTTAACTCAGAAATTTAATCCATTTTTAAGGGTTTAATTAACCTTAATTACCACTACATTTAAGGTATTTTCATGGGATTTAAATCCATTCAACCTAGTTTTCCAAAACAGTAAGTTTGGAACCCTTTTTTACCCGCTTTACGTGTCTTTTAACACATAACCCTATGCAGTCATATAATTCCGAAATTTCAGCAAATAAATCCATTTTTTCTAATCCATATTTAGGGTTTAAATACATATATAACATTTATGCATTATCATTTCTCAAAACAGCAAGTTATCCACATGTTTTGAGTCCCGTTTCATTTCGGTTTGATGTTTATTCTTGAAAATCATAAAAATTAGTTTTAGGGTTTCTCTTCCCAAATATTTTTGGGCATCCATAATACCTTAAACCTAGGGTATTTTAACCTATATAACATGTATAAAACATACAATTCTATTTCGATAACATTTTTAGCATATAAACATAGAAATTAGGTCAAAATCATCACTTTGCATTCCATAATTCAAAAATTCATCACTTAAGCATAACTCATCATATATTTTGTATAAATACATGATTCATAGCTTAATCACAACATCAATCAAAAACAGCAACTTGTCTTGGAGATTTAGGGTTTTTCAACTTAGATTTTCCACTTAATACACATGCATAACTTCACTTTCATCAATCTTACTTGAAAATTCATACATAAAACCTAATATCCATTCCATATTCATTCAAAAGCATATGAAATCACCATTTTACAGATCCTTTAAGCATCCTTTTCATTTTTAATTTTTGAGTTTAAAACTCAAGTTAAAAACCTTAAACCTAATCACATACTTGGTTTTGAGCTAAATCAAACTCTAATTCTTTGAGATGCTTTTCTTCTCAATTTCTCCTTCTTTTCTCCTTAATTTCTTTCCTCTTTTTGCTGGGTATATGGGATGTGAGCAGTTGGTGGTGGCTTTAGCGGTGAAAAATCACAACACTTACCAATTTCCAACCCCTCCTCCAAGTGATGTGCATGCCTTCTAAGAGCTGGAAATTTTTTCCAGTTGTGGGCCCCAGTAGGTGGTGCATTTCTACATACTTAAATGCTCTCTTATCCACCTTATGTGGTGGTACAATTACAGCCAAGTAAAATCTGGTTTTACCATTTTACAAAAAATCAAAACTGCTCCAAAAATCCAAACTATCCCTGTATCCCAGTTTGCACGTCCATGGTTGCCCATTTTTGCATCCATTTTTTATTTTTCTTTCATCCCAAATTAAAGGGTAAATTATATACTTAATTACCCATTAATTCATACATTAATTTGATGTAAATAAATTTAGTAAAAATTGCAACAACTCAGCATATAAAATCACATTTTCCCACCCCATAAGTTGTCTACATTTTCAGCTGTATGTACCTATTTTTTAAAAAAAAATTTATTACCGCAAATCTACATCATTTCTTGCACATCTCATGTACTTTCATCTCAGCAACTTATATGTATATTTTAAAAATATAAAAATCACAAATATGCACCAAACAGCCCCGTTGGAGGTCCCCTTATTGCCACCTTAGCTATGCTCTTGTAGCTTCATCATGGTGGGCATTATATGGCTGGATAATTCATGCATTTATGCATTTCAAATAATTGGACAAAATACTTAAGAAATGGCCTACAATTGCCACCTCAAATTCCATTTTCATCATGCATTTATGCTTGGTACTCTAGCATTAAATGCAATGTACTCGTCTGGAACATTAGTCAAACATGCTCACCTTTTTCAATACAGGTATTTTCCCCACATTTTATACTTAATCCAAGTCATTCAAAATAAACATCTCACAATTTCATTCAACCGTTTCAATTTTCATCTCAATCCGAGTTTCCTAACTCCCATTATTATCGTTTAAAGAAATTTGAACAATAAATCATAATTCTCATTTCATCAAGAATTTTCATAACCCATTTATTCCATAATACCAAGCCCAATATTAATATTTTAAATTTCAAATTTTACTTGAATCCGCTTTATAGGTGTTGAGTTATGAATTTTCTAATGTTTTTCTCTTAAACTTGCCATTTTCCATAGTAATTCCCATAATTCATATTAAATAATGAAAAAATAATTTTTCGTGATATATTTGCATATTTAAATCACAAATACTTTATTCTAAACCCATTGTCTCATTGTAGCTCAAAATAATTAATTACATCATTACTGCTAATTCAAAATCCTAAATGCAATAATTAGCAAAAATCATAAAATACCTTCATAATTCCATAATTCACAAATGAACATCATATACATGATTGATGCATAAATATGGGCCCTACATGGATTAGGATTTCACACAACCCCAATGTAACAACTAGACCTTTCATTAAAAAAAGGTACTACTTGAGTTTCTAGTAACTCAAAATTTACATATACCTCAATTCACCTAAAACCATATATACACAATTCATCAAGATACTATCAATACAAAAGGAATGTTTGTCTACATATAAAACTTTTAAAACAAAAAAATTTTCACTTTTTATAACTATCCTAACTTTTAATTATTTCTTTACATCTTTTTATACAACTACTATACTTTTCAATTATTTCCATATAACTACCTACACAACTAACCTATCTATTTAAACTTCATCATTTTATTTTACATCATAACTTGTGAAACCCTAGTTCAAGTAGAAGTCATGTAAATAATATTTAATGAATTATGTATGAATAATGTATTCATAATTGAAGTAATTGCTATTTCTAAGATTTTTACAGTTAAATCATTTGTGTGAATGATTGTTTGAATTTACAATTTGAAGATAATGTGATTCGATATGATTAAAATAACATAATGAAGATGGATTAATCTTAGCATGTTATGAAAAATTTTATTAAATTTCATAAAGTGATTAATGGAGATTAGTAGATTAATTATAGAACAAAGTTGAGAAAATATTGAAAAATTCATAACTTGGTGACCTTAAGTCGAATTAAGGTGAAATTTGAGGGGGAAGCACATAATTTTGTGCTTAAAATGAAAAAATTAGATTAGAAAAATTTTGATAAAAATTGATCATCACCGTTCAAAACTTAAAATGATCATAACTTGGGCAAGAAAGATGGGATTGAGATGAAATTTGAAATGAACGGCTAAAATTATGAAATCAAGGTTTGGATGGATTTGATAATGAAAATGATTAAGGGATTAAGCTTGCACGAAATTTTGATTTGAGATTTTGATTTTTCCTCTCATAAAGTAAATAGTATTTATGATGAAATTGAATAAAATGAACAAACGAAAGAAGACAAATTTGAGGTGTCAAGAGAGGGTAATTTATAGGGTATTATGTAATTTACTAAAAATGAGAAAATTTCTGCAATTATCTCTCAATTAAATGCAAAATTAAATGGTGCAAAAAGGAGCATGAATAGATGGCAGCAAGGATGTGTAAACAACCATGTATTGGTATTTTATAAAATATTTTTATAATATAATGGATACCTAAAGTCAACTATGAGTTAATGAGGGTAATTTTTCATTAAATTAAAGTGAAATTTGGATTTAATAGGAGCTAATTTGGACCGTTAAATGGAAAAAAGAAAAATGGGCAGCAGCATATTCCATGGGAGATGTGTACAGTTTAGCAGCTTAATGCTTACTTTATAATTTTTTTACTTAGCTAAAATGACCCTAAATGCCCTAAACTACTAGTTAATTAAATGAGTAATTAAATAAAGCTGAAAAAAATTAATTTTGATGAGGTAAGCTGCTGCAAAAGTGGAATGTGTGCAGGCAACAGAAAATTGGTGCAAAAAATTTTAACTGAGCAAGTGACCAAAATGGGATTTTTTGTATCTTTTAAAAATTAATAAATGCATGGATAATTAGCCTAGGTATTAGGGAATATAAATGTGTATTTATTAGTTCCAAAAATTCATTGAAAAAAATTTGAAAATAGCAACTGATGGTGGACGTGATCTGGGGACAAGTTTGTGATGATTTAATGCAATAGATAATTAGTGAATTTATAATTAAGAAAAAAATAATTTTAATGGCCCACAAGTTGCCATGTTAGCTATGAGGATAAAATTACATTGGAATTAGCATGGTTAAGGTGGCATGTGGGGCCCATTAGATGGAAATTTTCAGCAAATTGCATAAAAGCAAGGGGATGTCCTCCTTTCAACACCTTTTTAAACCCAAAATTAAGTGAAGAAAAAAAGGAAAGAAAAGGAGGAGTTAAGGAGAGAAAGCTTGTTGGAGAAGAAAAGTTAAGTGATATTCAATACAAGTAAGTATATGTTTGTGTTTGAATGATTTTAATTTAGCTTTCCTAACTTAATTTCTATGATATGAATATACTTCATAAAGAATATTTTGATGAAGATTTATGATGTTTTTCATTAGGAAATTTAAAGGAAAATTAGTAGCAAGTAGTATAAGCAAGAGTTAGGTGTAAGTAAGAAGTGATTTGTGTGATGTATGTGTTCCTACACTAGCTTAAACTTGTTGAGATTTGTATTTAGCATTTCTGTTTGAATTAGTGAATGTAATCACATGATAATTCATGATTTAGTGTTGATTATATCTGAAATTTAGAATGTGTTGTGAAGTATAGGAGGTAAGCTAGTTACGGTATCTTCTAAGACTCAAAATTCACTTCTAAATGATGAAAATGATAAAGGAAATGATTCAAATAAATTTTGAATGAATTTTAGGGTAAAACACCCTAAATATAGGACACTTTGGACGTGAAAAGGGACTTTGCATAAAGTACCAAAATTCAGATTTTGAAAGGAGTGTGAAGTGGACGTCCAAATGGTGTAAACAGATATCCTATACATGTATAAAATGTTGCTGTTTCGCAAATAATTTATATATAGATTTCAAATATGTAAAAATATTAAATTTAGGGTAAGAAATTTTGGATAAATTTCTGGAATCAAAGAGATAAAAATCTGTTTATATTGGAGTATCAAAAGAGACGTATAAAGTGTAGATATTGGATGTCAAAGTGGCTGTTTTTGAAATTTTGTAAATTGTGGATTTAAAAATTCATAAAAATGCACTAAATAGGTGTTAAATGAAGTGTATAAACTTGCTGAATTGGAGGACAAGTTTTCGATTTGAAAATTTTTAAGAATATATGAATAGGAGGCTGTTAGACACACATATGTGAAGTAATGCACATTATAAGATGATAAATGCATTATGTAAAATATTAAAATGAAAAAATATGTAAAAATATGATGAAAAAATGTGAAATGTATTGCTGAATTAATAATCTCAAATTTTGAGATTAAATTTTGGGAATTAAATATGTGACATAATGAATAATTGAGATATGTAAGGGTGTAAAGTACGCATACCCGACTTGGAAATTAAACGTGTTACGAATATTTATGGAAGTGGGTTGGAAAACTTAATAAATGCAAGAAAATAGAATTTATATGAAAATTATGTTATTCTGTCATGGGCAAAGGAAAGGAAAAGGTTGATCAGGGAAGCTTCCACGAACAAGGTAAGCAAACAAATTTTCTAAATGAATTTTTATTTATTAAAAATTTCTTTGAGATAATTGCAAATGATGCTTTAATTTCTTTTATTGTTTTAGAAAATTTTATTTGAAATTAATTTCTCACTTTTTAAGGATGGCCATTCCTTAGCTTATTTTGTATTGCAAATTGATTTAAATAACTATTTTATAATTGCTAAAAATTTCTATCCTACGGTAATATGTGTGATAAATCATGCTAGCATGTCATGAATAATAATTTGCACAATGCATAAGGTTCACCTTAAAGGAATAAGTGGACCGGTTGTCCCCCTTTGGGGTTACCAACTCGCTAATAAAGGCCAAAGGCCGACGGCGACTCCCTATATGGGAGGAGATGAAGACGGATGGTCGCCTAGTTGGCCTCCATCCTAAGGGATTTTGATTCATTCATCATATTGTCATTATATATTCTCGAGGGGGTTTAAAATTGCTTTCCATAATGATTAGAAATAAAAGGTTTCTACTTCACAAGTAGTTGATCACTTGATAAGTGTCTCTACTAAATGGAGGGAAATACTTCTGGAAAATGTTATTTTAAAATCCCTTGCCTGAAAATATATATAATGCTTGCTTATTAAGTGTACAACTCATGTGTTGTTTTCTAAACCCATAGACAGGTAAAAGAGGAGACACGGTAACGGAGTAAATGAAATATCTTTAGATTGGGAGAAAAAAAACATTAACAAATACTAAGATGTAGAAAAATTTATATGGAATGGATGTAATTATGTTGTTGTTTTTTTATAACAACCATGATTACAACATGTAGTGACTTCTGATTTAGGAGAATGTTAAAATGTTTCCGATTTACATGCATTGTTGTGTGTTGAATGGGTGGACATGATTTAGTTATGATTTGAGATATAATTAAGAGGAAATAAACTCCTATGAAAATATATTAAATTGGTTAAATATCCATTGAAAACCCGCCGTGTGACAGGGCAACAATCCTAATCACGTTTACTAATCAATACCAATCCCAAGGTAAGGCTCAAGATGTGACGCTCGAGTTAGTGGCGCCACAGAGCTTGGTATCAGAGTATGGACTAGTAAATAGGTGTGGAAAAGTCTAAGTTTGATGATGAGACATGATATATATGACTCTATGAGAATTGTATAGGTCATTATCATGATATCTGATGTTGTGTTGCAAAATGATTTGCAAAGAATTATTATTTTTAGTATATAACTAATGCAGTTATATATTTGAATAGATGGTCAATAAGGGAAAATGAGTGATGAGTGCAAAAGAGTTAAAGAAGGAGATGGAAGAAGAAAAGAAACGAAAAATCGAAGAGAGTGTTAATAGGTAGTTAGAGTCACAATAGGATACAGATCCATTTCCACCCGTACCTCCAGGGTTCTCTCCTAGGAATCTTCCACTTCATCTGTAGGACAGGTACCGGCAAAGGCCAAATATTGTGGAGTCTAGCAGCAGGGCTCCTAGAGCTAAGAGTTTACCAGCTTATCATTCCTGAATCTTTAGGAACCCTTTGTACGCCCACAGATTTTATATCTCCTGAAGAATTGCAGCAGTTTTGGAATAGTACTCCGGCACCTGTACCTCCTACTTCGGGACTTTGGTATAAATTTGAAGGTGGATATCTCCAATTCCGATATGGAAAGACTTGGGAGAGTATTTGACAGAGAGAAAAAGACATGGTTCTTTTTATAGAGGAGGGTCGTGCCCAAGGATTTATAGAGCCACCTGAATCTACTCCTCGTCCTGGTGAAGTTATGATCCACTTAGATAGAAGCACGAGTAAATTGTTTTCAATGGTAGCACCATTACAGTATCTTGAACCAGTGGTAGAGGAAAAGGAAAATGGTGATGAAAGTGGAAGCAACAGTGATAGTAGCAATAATAATAATAATGGTGGAGGAGAGAACAATCATGCTTGGTCCGATACTAGCTCTATCACAGAGGAACCTACCGAGGTGTCTCCTAGGCATAAGCATTATCATTACTTTAAGAGGAGAGCGGGTAGGCGTTGAGTTTTCTTTGTTTTTATAAACTTTAATATGTATAATTATAAGATCAGGAAACTTTGCTATGAGTTGTTGTACATATATATATATATGGTGTAATGCATGTAAAATATGAGTGTGATATTGTAACATAATGTGTGATGTTAGGAACTAAGGTTTATGGAATGTATGATAATATATGTATGTTAATGTGAATAATATGAAATATTGTGAATATGGATGGTTATGAATTTTTATGATGATGAATGTGCAAATTGATTTTTAATTTTTTTAATGCTGATAATACATATATGATGATCTAACCCTAATTATAAATGAAAGATTATATACCTTTATATATTCAGAAAAGTATCATGGTGGAAACAAGATGAGGAAGGAAAACAAACAAAGGAAAATAAGTTGCTCAGGAGATCCCTAGCCAACAGGAGATTGGAGAAACTAGTAGACCAAAAAGAATGGAACCTGAATCCAATAGTGAAAGTTCAAGAACTCGACAAAGACGAGAAAATGTAAGTCCGGAACAAAATGTAAGAGAAGGATATGAGTCAAGGCAAGCCCGACTCATAGAAGAGAGGGTAGCGACAACAGTTAAAGAGGCGATGCAGCAGGGTACTCGTGATTGGGCAGCACATATAACAAATATTAGTTAAGAATTATGGGAAAGGACACAGCAGACTCAATTGGGCAATATTGATAGAGATAAAGCCATTCTGACGGTTGGCCCGACCCCCATGATAGCACCCACAAAAGATGAAAATTAGCTAATGGAAGCTATAGAAAGATGATTAATGCATTTTTGGCTCAAAGACCCCCAAAATTTGCAGGAGAACCTGATCCAGTACAAGCTGAACAATGGATAAGAAAGATTAAGAAATTATTTAAAATCTCTCCAGGTAATGATTGGCACAAGGTTTGTATGCCACTCATTTATTAATTAAAGATGCGCATGAATGGTGGGAAACGATGTTAGTCATGATGCCTTAACCAGAAGGTATCTTGGCCAACATTTGTTGAGGAGTTCAATAAGGAATATCTTCCCGTTGGGTTACAAAGTCAGAAAGTAATTGAATTTGAAAGGCTTTATCAGGGAAGAATGTTTGTTATCAAATACGCTACTAAGTTTAATGCTTTAAGGCACATGCTTTAGTGTGATATGTGCCCTGGATTGCTAATGAGCTAAGCAATAAGGCACAAAGATTCCAGCATGGACTGAGGTCATTCCTTAGAGAAAGTCTCGCTCCCTTGTTAATTAAAGATTATGCTTCATGTCTTGAAAGGGCAAGAGCATTAGAAATTGAGGCGTTAAGAATACAGGAATTAAGATTTGGGTAAAAATATCTAGTTTTGGAACAAAATAAACTGAATCAGGCAAAGAAAGAGGTAAGAAAGGAAATGTAAAGAGAGGAAAAGGAGCCCCAAAGAATAAGCTTCCACCTTTTTGTAGAAAATGTCAAAGGCGACATTCAAGCGAATGCCTAAAAGGATCAAATCGGTGCTATAAATGCGAGCAAGCAGGCCATATAGCAAAGGAATGCAGAACGGGTGAAGTAAAGGTCGATAAATGTTATATTTGTGACCAAATAGGACATATTGCTTCGAATTGTCCGAATAAAGCACAAACGTCACAAGGTCGTGGAAGACTCGCACAACTCATGATACCAGGAATAGCAAATATGCAGGGAACTACCGCAAATCCGGTACATGTTCATGCCTCGACTCGGATTGAATCTCAGGAACAAGAAGAAAAGGTGGTCAGAGGTATGGTTTATATTTTAAAAAATTCGGCAGTTGCTTTGTTTAATTCTGGTGCTAGTCACTCATTTATAGCATGTAAATTTGTTGCCACCCATGCACTATCGGTAGAGGAAACCAATGAGATAATTCATGTAGAATCCCCTGTATATCGGTTAGCCAGTGTGAGCCAAGTATGCAAAGCATGCTCAATTAGAATAGGATCATTGATTTTAGAAGCCAATTTGATCCTATTATCTATGACAGAATTTGATGTGATATTGGGTATGGATTGGTTGAGTTAATGGGGAGCTACAATTGATTGTAAAAATAAGAAGGTTCAGTTAGAAAAAGCTCCAAAAAAAGAGATAGTCATTGGAAAGCTAAGACAACCTGAAACTACTATGATATTAATATCATTCATGAAAGTGGTCAAGATGATTCGTTAAAGGTGCCAAGCTTATATGGTATCAGTTAATGTGGAAAAAGGCATGGAGATAGAAATAAATCAAATTCCAGTGGTTAAAGAATTTCCTAATGTATTTCCAAAAGAATTGATCATGTTACCTCCGCAAAAATAAATGGATATAACATCAATATCATACCAGGTACAGCTCAAATTTCAAAGGCTCCATACAGAATGACACCGGCTGAAATAAATGAGTTGAGAACTCAAATATAGGAGCTGTTAGATAAAGGTTTTATCAGACCCAGTGTATCTCCCTGGAGAGCTCCAGTATTATTTGTGAGAAAAAAAGATGAAAGTTTGAGATTATGCATTGATTATTGGGAATTAAATAAGGTTACAGTGAAAAATAAATATCCATTGCCCATAATTGATGATTTGTTTTGCTCAATTACAAGGAGCTATCACATTTTCTAAGATTGATTTACAGTCAGGGTATCATCAGTTAAGAATATGTCTGACCGATGGTCACAAAATAGCTTTTCGAACTAGGTATGGACAATATGAATTTTTAGTGATGCCTTTTGGGCTCACTAATGTCCCTACTGTATTCATGGATATGATGAATAGGGTATTTCAGGACTATCTTGATCAATTTGTGGTGGTATTTATTGATGATGTCCTTATTTACTCAAAGACAGAGAAAAAACATGAATTTCATTTGCGTAAGGTATTAGAGAGATTGAGAAGAGAGAAATTGTCTGCTAAGCTAAAGAAGTGTAAATTTTAGCTGAAACAACTAGGATTTCTGGGTCATATAATAACAGAACAAGGCATTCAAGTTGATCCTCAAAAGATTGAAGCAATTTTGAAATGGCAGAGGCCGACGACCATTACAGAAATTCGAAGTTTTCTTGGCTTAGCAGGGTATTGCAAAAGGTTTGTTGAAGGATTTTCTCAGTTATCGGCTCCATTAACTAAATTGACTCGTAAAGGAATCAGATATTTATGGTCTGAGGAATGTGAGCGCAGTTTTCAGGAATAAAAGCAGAGGTTAGTGGAATCACCTATTTTAACCTTACCTAAAGGAAATGATGGTTTTGTGGTATATAGTTATGCTTCAAGAAAAGGTTTGGGTTGTGTATTAATGCAAAGCGGAAAAGTGATAGCTTATGCGTCACGACAGTTGAAGCCCAATGAGGTAAATTACCCCACTGATGATTTATAATTAGCAGCAGTGGTGTTTGCCTTAAAAATATGGAGACATTATCTATATGGTACTAAGTGTGAAGTTTGTACAGATCACAAGAGCCTTAAGTATATTTTCACACAAAAGGAATTGAACATGAGACAAAGGAGATGACTTGAGTTATTAAAAGATTATGATTTGGAAATACTATATCATCCAGGTAAGGCAAACATAGTAGCTAATGCATTGAGTAGAAATGTCAGCGTGACGCATCTTATCACAAAACAAGAAGGGTTGCTTCAAGAAACGAGACAATTAGAATTAATTGTATGTCCCCTTGGAGTTCAAGTAAAATTATCATAGATGTACATACAGTCATCATTGTTTGATCAAATTAAAACTGCGCAGCAACAAGATGCAAATCTATATGCCCATGTGGAAAAAATGAAGAGAAAAGGATTGACAGAATTTTCTGTGGATGAGCAAGGTATGTGTCGATACAAAGGTCGTCTATGCATACCTAATACAACTGAGTTGAAGGAGAAAATTCTTAAGGAAGCACATTTTTTACCCTTTTCCATTCATCCAGGAGGCACTAAAATGTATCAGGATCTCAAGAAAGCATATTGGTAGAATAATATGAAGAGGGAGATTGCTGAATATGTAGTCAAGTGCCTAACTTGCCAAAGAGTGAAAGCTTATCATCAGAAGGTATCTGGAAAATTACAATCTTTGGAAATTCCTGAGTGGAAATGGGATGATATTTCCATAGATTTCATTGAAGGGCTAACTAAGACTCAAACTGGAAATGATTCCATATGGGTAATAGTGGTTCGATTATCAAAAGTTGCTCATTTTATACCCATAAGGAGAACATATACAGCAGAGAGATTAGTCAAAGTCTACTATAAGGAGATAGTACGACTACATGGAGTGCCTAAAACAATAGTTTCCGATCGAGAGACAACATTCACATTGTGAAACCCTAACCCATATAAGACCCATATGTATATATTGAACATGTATATGATGATTATTTATGAACTATGGAATTATGAAGGTATTTTATGATTTTTGCTAATTATGGCAATTAGGGTTATGGGTTAGCATTAATGATGTGATTAAGCATTTTAAGCCTAAATGAGACAATGGGTTTAGAATGAATTATTTAAGATTTAAATGTGCAAATATATCATGAAAATTTATTTTCTATTATTTAAAATGAATTATGGAGAGTAATATGGAAATTGACAAGTTTGATGAAAAATATTGAAACATTCAGAACTCAACGCTTATAAGGCGGATTTAAGTGAAATTTGAAATGAAAATTGTTAATAATGGGCTTGGTATTATGGAATGAAAAGATTATAAAAATTCTTAATGAAATGAGAATTATGAATTTTTAAGCACATGTTTATTTCAACCGTTAACTTCAAATGGCTATATCGGGAGCTGGGAAACTCAGATTGAGTTGAAATGTGAAGCGGTTGAATAGAATGGTGAGATATTTATTTTGGATGGCTTGGATTAAGCATGACATATTGGGAAAATGTCTGCATTGAAAAAGGTGAGCATGTTTGACTTATGCTCCACAAAAGTACCATGCCATTAATGCTAGAGTACCATACATAAATGCTTGATGGAATGGGAATTTGAGGTGGAAAATTGCAGGCCATTCCTTGGGTATTTTATCCAATTATTTGAAAAGCATAAATATTGGAATTATCCATCCATTTAATGTATGAAATGATGAAATTACATGAGGGTAGCCAAGGTGGCAAAGAGGGCATGTCCAAGGGCTGTTTTGGTGCTTCTTTTTTATTTTTGCGTTTTTGTAAAAATGCATATATGTTGCAGGGATGCAAGTACATGATATGTGCATACAATAATGGAGATTTGCAACAATTAAAAATGGAAAAAGGTAGGCATATATTGTTGAAAACGTGGACAGCTTGTGGTGGAGAAAAATGTGATTTTTAGTGTTAAGTTTCTGCAATATTTGTTAAATTTATTTACGCAAAATTAATGCATGAATTAACGGGTAATTAGAGACATAAATTACCCATGTTTTTACATAAAATAAAAATGAAAAAAATGGATAAAAATCTGGACAGTTGGACATGATTAGGGGATAGCTTTAGACGGTCATGGATTGCTTTAGTTTTTTACTTTTGAAAAATGGTGAAAATGCAAATTTCTATGGATGCAATTGTGCCAGCACTTCAAGGGGATAGATATGCATTTACTCATATGGAAAAATGGTTAAAAAGTGGGCTCCACAGCTGGAAAAAAATTCAACTCTTATATCCCATGCACGATCACTTGGAGAAGGATTTAGAAAATTGCCAAAAGCCAGTTTTTCACCCAAACCAACCCAGAAACTCACATCCCCTATTTCTAGAAAAAAAAAGGGAAGAAACCATGGGGAAAACAAGGAGAATTTGAAGAAGAAATCATCTCAAAGGATTAGAGTTTGAGTTGGCTCAAAACCAAGTAAGTATGTGATGAT
>JAXCLR010045533.1:0-17770 GCA_035584095.1 Annona squamosa | reverse complement strand
CTTCGGTTCGAATCGCATCTACGAGACTACGACATCTGACTTGGGAAGCATGATTATATGCATCATGATTTTATTTTAGGTTAAAATATAAAATTCATATACTTTTACAATTAGATATATTTTTTAATTTTTTCTTCATAAATATTTTTTTCTTAAGTGTATTCAATCTATATACAAAGATTTTCCATTTTATAACATTTTTACATTTTTATTTTTTATTTTTTTAAAATAATAAAGTCTAAGGGCATTTAAGTCATTTTGCGCCCCTTAAAAACTTGATTTTTAAAAAATAAAAAATGAAAATGTAAAAGTATTATAAAATATCAAAACTTTATATATATATATATATATGGATTATATTCCTATACAGCATTGCCGTAAACACTACATGATCATGAAATCATGATCTACTCTACCCATTGTATTTAGAATAATGTATTTTATTACCATACTAATTTTTATCCCAATCAGATATGTATATGGGTCTCATCTAAAAATGGTACAAATCCAACGTAATAAAATAGTTTGATGAAAATAACAACTTTAAAGTGTCTGATTGAGATGAAAATTAGTATGGTAATAGAATACATTATTATAAATACAATAGGTTGAGTAGATCATGATTTCATGATCCTGTGGGGCCCATTTTTGGGCCACTGTACCGCTGTTCCGGTGTAGTGACGCTGAACCGGAACAGCTCTCTCTTTCTCTCTATATATATATTGAATACACTTAAGTAAGCATATTTACGAAGAAAAAATTAAGAAAATATAACTAATTGCAAAAATAAACGAATATTGTATTTTAGCCTAAAATACATCATGATGTATATAATGGTACTCTTTTACTTGATTTTGGCAGTAGCAATTTGGTGAGATTAGTGGTGTTATTCTCCCCATTTTCTGTAAAAGCATCACTGATTGGGTTAGTAGAAAAAAGATAAAAACATTGGTAAGATGCGTAGATTATTGTTCGGGTTAACAGAAAAAAGATAAAAATATTGGTAAGATGCATAGATTGTTATTTCAAAAATTGTGGGAATATCTTAGAAAGTAATATTAGTTGAGATGATGTAATATAAGAATATATATTTTATATAAAAAAAAATAGGTAGAATGTTCGCGAGTAGGGGTAACCTTCGTTTCCATGCCCTTTTCGATTTTTGGGCTTGCAAAATTGCCCAACTCGATCATAACCGTTTAGGGAAAATGAACGGGATGTTTCAACGAGAAAAACGTAGGACGGCTTTCATTCAATTGGGCCACAACTCGGGAGGACGGCTTACCTTTCCCAATTTTGTAAAATGCCACTTCGGAAAGTAGTTTCCTTTTCTTTGCCAGTGTCTTACGCTTGCGAATCTTCGATAGGATATTTTGCATCTAAATTTTCAAAATTTTTTCTGTCTAATTTTTTTTTTCCCACCATAACTCTAAAGATCAAGGGTTTTCACTCCCATTTAACATTAAAAAGCTCTACTTCAAAAAAAAAACATTAAATGAGTATGAAGATCATACTTATTTAAGAATGTGTTAAAAGTGATAAAATTTTCAGATAAAATTTTTTTGAATTGTGAGAAAATAATGTGATATAATAAAAATAATGAAGAAAAGTAAAAAGAATAAAATTAAAATAGATAGGTTAGTTGTATAAGTAATCGTCTAGAAATGATTATAAAATAGGATAATTTTATACAAAAATATGGAAAATAATTAAAAAAAGGATAGTAGTAGTAAGTAAAAAATTTAAATTTAATAGTTTCACATTTATCCAAACGCACTCTATTGTATTTATGATCAGAACATGCTAATTTCGTGAACCGATTTTCTGTTTCTGTGTATGGTCGCTTGAATTAGGTCACTTTTCTTTTGCTTTAAGATTCTAGCTACATATTTCTCTAAAAAAAAATGTATCTACATGCAATCGATTTTATATATACTGAAAGATATTCCGATCCCAAAGGAGTACAATCCATCAAGAAAAATAATTTTGGGGTTTGATAGGCCTGCAAGGAAAAAAAAATAAAATTTATATACATGTTTAGGTCCCAACTAGATTTTCCACCGATTTAAAGCCACCACGGCATAAATAAGATATAGACGGTGTGGAAATGGGGTTACGATCCTACTCACACTCCTTTTTTAGGGGAATGATTTAAAACAAACCTTTGCATAGATGGGTACGCAAACCCTTTTTTTTGAATAATATCTAAACCATTCAAAAGATAAACTAATATGTATCTCTTTACGAAGGCAAAAAATATTGAGTGTGTTTAGTAATGAATAAAACTTTTGATGAAAAATTTTGGAGAGTAAAGGTTATCAAATAATGTGATATGATAGGGGTAATGATGAGTAATAGAGAGGATAAAGTTAAAATAGATAGGTTAGTCATGTGGATAATTGTGTAGAACTGATTGAAAAGTATGATAGTTATATAGGAAAATGTGAATAATAATTAAAAAATATGATAGTCGTGTAGAGTAAAAAGTTTTAGATTGACTTGACATTTTTTGTCAATTGCCAAACCCACCTATTATATGTTATAAATCTTTGATGAAAAATTTTGAAGAGTAAAGATTATCAAATGATGTGATACAATAGGGGTAATGATGAGTAGTAGAGAGAATAAAGTTAAAATAGATAGGTTAGTCGTGTGCATAGTTGTGTAGGAATGATTGAAAAGTAGGATAGTTGTATAGGAAAATGTGAAAAAATAATTAAAAATATGATAGTTGTGTAGAGTGAAAAGTTTTAAATTGACTTGACATTTTTTGTCAATTGCCAAACCCACCAATTATATATTATAAATCTTCTATATCATTTGAGGATAAGTATGACAATTTCGAAATTCTTAGCGTCCAACAATTTCCAAAATATTCATTTTTTTAGCATCATAATTAAAAATATATAAACAAATATTAAACACCATTGGTATACGCCTCCTTGTATAAAAATGCTGTGTTTAATTATTCCACATTTATCAAAGGAATTAATATGAAAGTCATCTTAAGTTAAACCCTTATTCATGTTTCACACCCTTGTTCTATAGAGGTGGTAATCTAATCACCCCTAATTACCTGTCTCACGCCTCCTTCGCCTAGCCATAAAACGCAGGTGGGCAAATAAAAAGAAATGAGATTTAATTCATAGTAGTAACCTCATCCATTACGGATGTAATTCAAAATTTTATCTTTCAACGATTATTAAGCTTCCCATTAATAGTCGGGCTTCATCAGTCCTGTTAATTAAAATATATTATATTATACTTTTAATTTCAGATAATTTAACTATTAATTTAATGGGGTGTTACGGACGCTGCTGTCATTTTTGTAACTCTTTAGGCTTACATATCAATATGTCATGAAATTGCTGCATTAGCAAAGGGGAAGTGTAACACTTTGAGGACCCTATAATGCTTAACATCCTTGCCAATATTCTTGTCGCCAAAACAAGATTTATTTTTAGTGGATTAAGATGCTTTATAATACGCAATGATTGTGTACAGAGTCTGGAGACAGGTGAAAATCCAGAGACCGACGCCCCCAAGCAAAGTCAATGCAAGGCTGATTTTGTCCCTGTAAAAGATATAATGCCAAGGCTTCTCCCCCATGCGCACCATGCGCACCTTCGCTATCTTCTCGGCCTTTGAGCTCTTGCTGTAAATCTCGATGGCACGTAGGATAGGGAAAAACCTGCTCACACGCGGATCGATGAACATCCCCGTGCACATTTTCCTGAAGAGCTGGACCACCTCTAGGTGACTTGCCAGCTGATGCTCGATGATCCCCTTCCCAGCTAGAAACTCCACGTCCGCCTCATCGCTCAGGATGTAACTGAGGAAGACAGCGTAGCTTGTGAAGTGGGAGCCAAATCCGATGTGGGTCTGCTCTAAGGCGATGAGATTGGTGAAGAGTGCAATGGTCTCCTCGGTTATGAACAGACGTGGGAATTGCATCACCGCGTTTTCCTTGTCGAATTTGGCGTCGGCCAGCAGGCCATTTTCGGACGCCCGCTCGAACTCTACGCCCATTACGTAGAGCTTCCATGCACCGGGGATTGAGGAGAAGAGGCTTTCATCGACAGAAATCACATCTAACTGGAACTGGGACTGGTACAGATGGAGCAGGTGGTGCACAGTGTCCGGCCGAAACATAGCGCCTCTCCTCTGCCGGCCATGGCTGAAGAAGCCCAAGGCGATTTCGTGGAGTGTGGGACTCGTTTCGCTTTTGGTGATGGTAAGGTCGAACATGCACTGCAAGATGGAGAAGGGGAGCTGGTTTTCCAAGAGGAGGAGGTCGCGTTCGATGAGAGGGTAGGCTGAAGCGAGCGCAAGTCGTGGTCCATGCTCCATCTCTTTAATGAACAGCTCTATAATGAAGCCAGCATCCACCATCATGATCTCCACCAATTCCAGGACCGAGGATCCGAACGTGGCCTCATAGCATGTTCGGGCCCTTGCAGCCTCTTTGCGCATTTCCTTGAAGCATTTCTCGAACGGAGTGGAACTTCTCTCGAGGAGGTCTCTCAAGCACTTGGCTTTGTATCCCTCCATGGCTTGGAGTTCGCTCTTTCCATGGTGGTATGGGCCAATCGACACTACTTTGGGGTTGTAGTAATCTACATTGAGGCAACGGACGTTCTCCCTAACTCTTGGGATGAAAGTTGGGGGACGATTGAAGAAGTTTTCCGCCTCACAGGACTCCATGATCTTTGATTTAATGAATTGCATCTGGTTGAACTCCTCTTCCTCTCCAACATCTATGACCACATGCTTATTGCCTGCCATCCCGACCTAGCCGTAGGAAAGTTTTTCTCCCATCCTCCAGTAAGAATACCAGTCAACATTTATAGTGACGAATAGCTAGTTTCTTGTCACATGGAGATTAATTTATCTATTCCTCCAGGCCGTGAATTTCTCGACTTTTTGCAGCAACTTTTGTCACGTGATATATTTTTAGAAGACTTGTCGGAAGTCTTCTGAAAAAACAAAAAAAGCCAACTTCAACTCTTCTTAAGAAAACGGAAAAAGCAGTGATAAATAAATATTAAAGAAAACGTTGTTAGTGGGTGGAGTATTAAACAAAGGGCTCTGTCGTTTTGTGTATTCGAATTTCGAGCAGCCACTCAATCACATGGTTGCTAGGTAGGCTAACGGCTACTGATCATGCATTAATAAATTTGGGGAAAAAAATATATATTAAGAAGACGAAGAAGACTTCCAACTTTCAATAAGTGTTAGTAGTTTGGCGTGGTAATCTGGACGAGTCGGCCCATGACCCGCCCCACCCCAACCCTGTTCTTTTCCGGTTAAGCGGATCAGTCCTACTAATGCCCCTTTCAACCCACAACGGCCTTCCATACATATTCAAAAATAAAAAAACACTATCAGGGTATCACCGAACCAACGATCTTTCACTCTCTCTAGAACAGAAGCTTCAAGCCATCAGCTGACAGCTAAGCTTTGCCGTCCGTTAAAGCCTGTGCCGTCGCTACGTCGCCGAATCAGATTGCCAACATGCTTCTCCACCACCGGCAATGTCTGGAACCTCGCTATATCTTCGGCGGTGAAAACTGGTGCAGGATTTCTTCTCCACTGCCTGCAAAAGGTCCCTACGTCGATTTCGGTTGTCTCCCCTATCTTTGAATCATCTCAGTCTCTAGCAGCGTGTATCTTCAGTAAGTAGCATTTCCCTCGTTTCTATTTCCTTTTCCCCTTTTCTCTTTCCCATACCCGTTCGATTTTTTTAATTATCTGTTTATCTTCTAAGCAATTTGTCTCCGAAATCACTATTATCTAGCTTTTTGAATATTTAGGAAGCCGAATTAGCATTTCCCGGTTTAATTTTTGAATATTTATCCAACTTTTAACCTGTTAATTTTGTTGTAAAAAATGAATGGGAAAGCATTGGTCATACAAATATGTAAATTTATCAAGTTTTATTTCAAATTTGAAATAGAGGAAATAAATCATGGGTGCTGCTCCATTTTCTCCTCGGTTTCTCTTTCGGGCAGCCATTTTCAATAGTAATTGTTAAGCACTATAAGCAGCAGCTATTGTGGAGTTAGCTATCGAAGAGCTTCTGTTTCAGTGAGCAGGTAACAATAGTTATAAACCCAGCTTTTAAATGTCAACTGCAAATGGTTCATTGTCGTGAATGAAAAACTATGGATGGTTTATTGCTGAAAATGTCAAGCTTTGAATCTGTCGTGTTTAAATTTTAATTACCTATTATTGAAATTATTTTTAGGAATTGCATTGGATATGATAGAAAATAAGAACATGAGCTTCAATGTGGACGAGAATGTTGATGAGGATGTGGATAGCTGGTGAGTTTCAATGCATTGGATATAATGATGTTTTACTTTGAATAATTAGTAATAGGTTTAAACATATAATATTTAGATTTAGCATAGATATGTTTTTAACTTGATATGTTCATAAATTCTTAAAATCATTCTATTAGACTTGCATTGTGGAAAGAATTCTGAAAAGGTATGTTTTATTAACTTGTTTTAGTAAAGTTGAATAAATATTCATGTTTTGTTTACATAACGATGTTTTACTTTGACTAATTAGTAATAGATTGAAGCATATAATATTTACATTTAGCATAGATATGCCTTTAACTTGATAGGTTCATAAATTCTAGAAATGATCATACTTACCTACATTTTGTCCTAAGCTGTTTCCCAATCCAGAACTAAAGTTTGTTCTAAAATCTATTAAAATTATCATTTCATCATAAAAATATCATCCTAAAATTATCCATCTATGTTTCATATTCGTATTTCATCTCTATGGACAAATTCCTTTACCTACCCTATTAGAGTTTAGAATTTACAACCATAACACCTCAATTTCATACTAAATTTCTTCCATATTATACAATATATTAATAAATGCAATAAACAAGTAAACAAAGAAAAATTGGAAAAAAATTTCTTACCTCATTTCTACCAACTTTTGCTAAATCATCCAACTTCAAACCCTACTTCTAAAAATCCACTCTAAGGATTTCTCTTCTCTCCTCCTCCTCCTCCTCCTCTTCTCTCTCTCTCTCTCTCTCTCTCTCTCTCTCTCTCTCAAGCATCAACCCTAATTATCAACAAAAATATTTAATCTATTTAACCAAAATTTTAATTTTGTATTTCATAAATTTTGTTTGGTTTAGATTTGAATTTTAAAAAATGGACTATGGTTTACTTTAGATAGAGTTTTTCCAATGCATTTCGATCTTTTCAGACCGGTCCAAGAATATATTTTTTATTTTTTTGAAATTTTTATAAACGTGTTAATGTAGCTATATTTACTCTATGAAAAAGCTTTACCATTATTAAAACTTATTTTATAGATTAAATTGGATTAACATGTTTATCAAAAGATTTTGGAAAAAAAAATCCAGACCAGTCTAAGAATATCAAGTGGCCTTTTCAATTTGGATTAAGAATGGATTCACCTCAATCCAAACTGAACCCACTCCAATTCCTACTTATCTTTTTACACAATTTCTAAATTTCTAAGTGTGGCCTCTGGAAGATTCCAATGTATTTTTCACTTTAATTTATTCCAAAATAATAACAATTCATTATAAAAATATCATCCTAAAATTATCCGTCTATGTTTCATACTCGTATTTCATCTCGATGGACAAATTCCTTTACCATACCCTATTAGACTTTATAATTTCTAACCATAACGTTTCAATTCTATACTAAATTTCTTCCATATTATACAATATATTAATAAATGCAATAAACAAGATAAACAAAGAAAAATCGGAAAAAAATTGCTTACCTCAATTCTACCAACTTTTCCTAGATCATCCAACCTTCAACACTACTTTTAAACATCCACTCTAAGGATTTCTTATCCCTCCCTCTCTCTCTAAAGCATTAATCCTAGTTATCAACAAAAATATTTAATCTTCCCTCTCTCTCTAAAGCATTAATCCTAGTTATCAACAAAAATATTTAATCTCTTTAACCAACATTATAATTTCATATTTCATAAATTTTGTTTGGTTTAGATTTGGATTTTAAAAAATGGACTATAATTTAGTTTAGATAGAGTTTTTTCAATGAATTTCGATCTTTTCAGACCAATCTGAAATCTGGCTATTTCAGACTGGTTTAGGAATATATTTTTTATTTTTTTGAAATTTTTTATAAATGTGTTAATTTAGTTATATTTAATCTATAAAAAAAGTTTTACCATCATTAAATTTTAGTTTATAGATTAAATATAATTGGCTTAACATGTTTATAAAAAATTTTTAAAAAAAACCAAAAAAAAAAAAAAGACAGGTCTAAGAATATCAACCGGCTTTTTAAATTGGATTAAAAATGGACTCACCTCAGTCCAAACCGAACCCACTCTAGTAGCGCTCCAGCCCTAGTCACACTGAACTACCAGTATAATGTGTCTCAAAAATGACTTCTCTCTTGTCAATACTAAGACTCAGGCGACACTAAATCTGGAATGCTACACCTACCCAAATGTGTGACCTAGGTTATAATGAATTAGTAATAAAAATATATGGCTCGAGAATGTCCTCTCTACCGTCCATACCAAGACTAAGGCCACGCTGAATCACCAATAATATAATGGGTGACTTGAAGATATTCTCTCTGTCGTTGGTACCACGACCGAGGTCACAGAGTTATATACAACACCAGCATATGTAATTTGCCCACAAGTGATAACACCCAATCCCATGTATGCCTCCATCTCCCTAAGTAATCATGCATCACATGAACACAATAATATGAGGCAACGAAAATACATGACATGCACGATGTAAATGAATATGTAATCAACCACAATCACCATGACATCTCCAAACCATCAAATGGTACAAAATCAGCAATTTTAGGGTGTGTTTGAGAATTGATAAAAATTTTGAAGAAAAATTTTTTAATATAACAGGTTTCTAAACTGAGAGAAAATTATGTGATATGGTAAAGGTAATTATGAAAAGTAAAGAAAATAAAGTTAAAATAGGTAGGTTAGTTATACGCATAATTCTGTACAACTGATTGAAAAATAAGAATATTGTATAGGAATATGTGGATAAATAATTTAAAAATAAAGTATTTATGGAAAGTAAAGAATTTTAAATTGAAAAGTTTTTATTTAAAGATTTTTAGGTATTTTCAAATACACAACCGTACTTTAGGAATCACTACTAGTGACCACTTGACTCCCCACTTGCCACAACCAACCTCGAAACAACATGTCGATCTAAAGCGAAACTAATACCTCTCATAAGGCAATTACCTTATGCTAGCACCTTACTTTGCCACACAACAAAGCAATGCTCCTATGCAATCCTACTTGGGAGAAACACTCCCCAACATGGCAAAATATCATATTCGCCTAGTATGACATGTTAATTTTGGGGCACTACGATGGGCTAACAAGTGGGCCTAAAAATAGAAAATATGCATAATGCAAAATACTAAAAAAAAAAAAAGATGTGAACTAAGCTGAAAAGTAAACGTGCATATGCAAGAGAGCAAAAAATAAATATGATGCAAGGTATATGAAAATTAAATATGCAATACGAGTTAACAAGTTACCTAGTGAGATATGATATGAGTTAAATACATAAATTAAATGCGCAAATAAAAAATAAAAGATGTAGAAAAGGGATTCAAGATTAGAAATGGAAAAAATATAACATGTGTAGACATGGAAGTTAAAAAAGAAAAATACAAATATTAAGGCTTTTAGATGATGCTACCATTAAAGTTTTTTATTTGATGCAAAACTAGTTAAACAAGTGTATTAATTAGTCGTTGTTAGAAGTTAGTAAAATGCGTTAAGAAAACGTGCAAAATAAAAAGTGGAAAAGATGTAGAAGAGTAAAATGCGTTAAGAAAACGTGCAAAATAAAAAGTGGAAAAGATGTAGAAGAGGGGTTCGAAATCAGAGATAAAAAATATAAAAAAAGTATAGACATAGAGGCCAAAAAAAGGAGATGCAAGCATTAAAACTTTTAGATAGTGTAAGTTTTTAGATAATTTTAAATGATACGAGTTAGTCACACACAAACATGTGTATTAGTTAGGCGCAATTAATAATTAGTAAAATACATGCAAATGCAGATATACATAGTAAATTGAAAGCAAAATTTATATATCAATTTTTCTTTGGAGTCACCACTAACCAAAGAACGGTGGTTAGTCCGTGTATAATAAAGCACTGCATACAGAGATTATCTGAGTGGACTCATAACTAGAAAAAAATACAAATTTATTTTTCTTTTAGTACATTGGTCCTATGAGTGCTGAAAATTAAAATATATCTTATACATGACAACTCAGAAGGGTAGAGGAGGAAATTTAATCTCTAAGCTTTTTATGAGGCTCTAATTCAATTCAAAAGTGGGTGAGGGACTTGTGCTCCCATTGTGCAAGGTGAGATTTTCTTGAATATATATATTTTTTATATATTCTTTTTAAATGCTATGTTTGAGGAGGAATGATGCAATGCTTGAAACAAAAGAAGTTTTTTTTAACGAGGATGCAATTGTGAATTCTAGGATGATGTAAAAGATATATATTTTTTTAATGCAGCAGTTAACACTTAATAAGCAAATATTAGGTGATTTGAAATATATTCTGTTTCTAAGAATAAATGCAGTAGCTAAAAATGGGTTATAGCTAATGACGTGAAAGCCTACAAGTATATGATGCCATGATAACTGGAATATGCATTTTACGCATGTTGCGATAAATGGCATGAGGCACTAATCCAAATCAAATGCAAGACTTCTACATGACGGGATGGATGATTAATGGATTCCGTGCATTGCATTTGATGGTAATGATATGAGACGCCCAACATTACTGGACGCATTGGGAAAGGGTGCAGTGAGAACAGGAGAAAATGCAATGTGTGATTTCTTACGTGATGGAAAATGGCAACTAATACAGGGACTTTTGAAAGAAAAAAAAAAAAAAAAAGTCTGCTCGGTGGTTTTTCACAGCAGCTGCTGTTGCAGAAACAGGGCTATGGGGAAGATAGATGGAGGCAAATAAATCAGAAAAGAAAATGGAGCGCTCCTTGGGGTCTGTCGGGTTGGGAGGCAGCTGCTGCCCAAAATTTAGGGGCGAAAAAGGGGTCTTGTGGAACTGGTTCGGTTTATTTTTAGGGTAAAATAGATGAAAAGAGGAACGATTTTATTAGCAGGGCTAAGGAAATGTCCGCTTAGCCCACCTTAAAAAATTTATTTACAATATTATTTTATTTTTTTTCTTCGTGCGCTTATCTGTCTAAGTATATTTAACATATAAATTAAGTTTTACTATTTTTGAATATATATATATATATATATATATATTTAGATTTTTAAAGATAAGGGTATTATATATATACATATAGATGTTTAAAAATCTCAAAAAAATGTAAACATATGCAAAAATGATAAAACTTGATTTATATATTAAATACATTTAGATAAATAAGTGTAAAAAAATTAAAAAAATGATTATAATAAATTTTTTAAAGTGGGCTAAGGAGGACATTTGCTTAGCCCAAAAGCAAATGTCCTGATAAGATCACTACTTGTGATAAAATGGTATGGTATATATTTAATGATTATGGCATGAGAAAATCCCGTAACGCTGAAACAGCATACCAATGCAACGAAGACACTAGAAGATGAAAGAGGTGATGGTGCCTTACCCCGTGGCTGCAAAACGGAATGCAAGACAGGTAGTATGCAGGAATTTTTATTTATTATTTTTTTTAGTGACGAGGGGCTCGTAAGAGATGGGTGAAAAATGGCGACAGCTAAGATGGGCCGAGGGACGTTAATGGAAAATTGATCAGGAGGTTTTTTGGGTATTCATGGTTGCTAAAAAATATGGGTGAGAACAAGGTGGAGCCGCTGGAAATTTTTTGTAAGATCTGCCTGGCCCCCCCAGCACCCAAATTTGGGATGAGAAAAATGGAGATATGCAGTGGATTTTTCGGGCGTGGAATGGCCTGATGATGAAGCGCAATGGCTGCTGAAATTCTTTTTCTTTGAGGGTGAAAATGGGAGTATGGCAGACGAGTTTTGGGATTGTTTTCGTGGAGATCGGGCCCCTGGCTTGGGGTGAAAACGGAAGGTATGCAAGGGATTTTTTTGAAGGTGGAACCGGCAGGAAGAAAATTTGGGGGTGAGAATGTCGGCTTCCCTTTTAAAATGGAAGAGAATGTCTGGTTTTATAGGCTTTTGGGTTTAAAATTTTGCACAAAAATAGATTTTAATAATATTTTGCATAAGCTCACCTTGACTATTGTGCAATATTCTAACTCAAGGGGTTTTTCCTAGCAATCTTATGGGTGGTCTTGGAAAACAACTCATGGGCCCATAGTTTTACTTGACTAGTAAGTTAACTCTTTCTTAGCCGTTGATTTTGCATCATTCATTCATGTCTTGATCTTTACTTATTTTTCTTTATTTTGGATGGGGCGCACCCTCGTTAATGTTTCTTGATCATTTTAACGGTTTAGATCTTGTAGTTTTCATTTTTCCGTTGAAATGCTACAAATTCATCTCTTTTCTTGGTCAAATATATGTTTACCATTAAAGTTTTCATAAAATGCTGATAATTTGTTCGATCCACATCATTCGTCACGTTGCCCCATTCGATTTGACTTGAGAGAAATATTTTTTGCTTTGTCATAAGTATAGACCGCTCTTGTTCTTTGATGAGGATTTGCGACCGCTGCTCCTGAAAATGAGCTTGTGGGCATTATGAGCTCATTTCTCAAACATTTCTCAAATAATACCTGCACACACATTAAGCTTGCACTTATATAGATTAAAATATAAATCCGCAAAAATTTTTAAGTAGGTGGGCCTAATGGCAGTAAGCCCATTTGAAATTTTAATTTTCACATTTAAGTGAGTGTCAACACGTAGCCAAAATAATATCCCACTTGAATGCTATCCATAGAAAAGTCACCCTATGCCACCTTAATTGTAATAACCCAAGAAATAGTAAATTTTAATTTAGAAAAATTAAAATATAAAAAGGAATTTTTAAAATTTTTAAAAGAGGGTATTTAAAAACCTGAATTTTACCAAAATTCAACTAAGTAAATTCATAAATTGAAAAAATTTGAGATCAGGAGCCTAGTTAAGCTTCTATAGTTTATTTCGTGATGCTTAGATTTTGAAAAATATAATCTAGATTGATTTGGGAATTTCATGGAATATTTAATTAATATACTCTTTAATTTAGATGAATTAGATAATTAAAAATAATTGAATAAAGTATTAAAATAATTTTATTGAATTAGCCTAAAAAAAGATGCCTAAAGACATGCTTGATTGGCTTTATATTTATGGGTAAAAATTCATACGCATGCCTAATTTTTCGTGCTCTATATTATAACTTTTTAGATCATTGAAATCAAATTTAAAAAGATATTAAAATTTTTTGTTAATATAATTGTATTACTTAACTTTTGTTAATCAATTTATAAAATTTTTATATCTTAGCATATATAAATCGGTTCCATATAAAATTTGATATGTATGCCCAAGTCTATACGTACTACAATATGAATCATTTAAATAGCCTCGAAACACATGTAAATAAAGAATGAAATCTAAGTCCAGAGCGGGTGAGGCGAACTCTGTGGATCTTAAAGTAGCCACTAGCTACATTATACATCTCTCAATTAATTTGATGACGAACAATAAAAATGTGTTTCTGTTTGTACATGAATTCATTTGTAATTGTGTTTGTACATCAATCCGTGTACATGGATCCATTTGTGCCTGGTAATCAGTTAATTAAATGTGTAACTTGTTGTTGATGATGATGATGGGATGAATATGGAATGTGACAGGGTCTAGGAGGGTAGGTGAGCCTGGCCTGTTTGTGGATCCCGTAGCTAGTAGCCATTGGTATAAATAGAGAGTGACGGGAAGGAGAAAGGGGTGCTTGATTTGTATTCCTTTTCCACGTTTTACCTTTTCTTGTTTAGACAGAGAGAGAGATCCGTTTGTCAATTGTAATCGGACTCCATCTCTTCATTGTAGAACCGTGATTGATCGAATTATTTCCCCGCTTGGATAGTTTGATCCTATTATATCCTCGTTTGGATAGTTTGATCCTAACAGAATGGGTGGGATGAATATAAAAAACAAAGGGGGTGGGGTTTGCATGCAACCTGGGTGTCTCTCTTCTTTCCTATCTTCTCTGACTGGCTTCTCTCCTATTCGAGCCGTGCCCAACTCAGCTGCTGTTCTCAATCACTTCTATTTCTATCCCTCATATATCACTGCTCTGTTCTGCTTCCCTGCAAACTGTTTCGAGCGAACTGTCCAAACTAAAGGACTAAATACCTGAGCAAAATAATCCAACCAGTCCAAAAACATTTTTTTTTATTTTTTTAATTTTTTTGCAAAATGATTAATCTATTTACGTTTAATCCATAAACCAACTTTTACCAAGTTTAGAGACGTGTGTGTGTGTCTCTCTCTCTATATACATATATAAACAGAGGGGTATTTTAGTCATGTTTCAACATTTAAAATAACTAAAATATACACTATTTTTAAAAATCCAAAATAAATATATAGACATCTGGAAAATTAACCAAAATTGGTTCTAGATTAAACATAACAAGAATAATAACAATTTTGTAAAAAAATTTTAAAAAATATAAAAATATGTATTTTAGACCAGTCCCAAAAAGCCTGAAATGATCAGGCCTCAAGCTAAAACATTTAAACAGCAACTGCCCGAGGTCCGGGTTTTGAAACCGAAAGGAGAATTTGCCTCCATCCAAACACGTGCGCACAGACACAACTTCCAATTTCTAAATACGTGCCGCAGCATATGTGAAGAATATATGCAGCTAAAATGTACGGGCTGTCATATGTTCATATGCAAGCTTTTTACAGTGTTTCTAACATACATTATAACAATTGTTGCTAACAACTAATTTTTAGCTTCGATAAGTATTAATTAATGTCTATAATTAGTTTTTCTGAACAAAAAGTGCTAAGCATCCAAAAAGCATGGTGATTGGAAACGGCGCTTGTGGAAAGTAGCTTGACCCTTCAACACTAGAAACAGTTATTGTGTCTGAACTTTTTGCTATCACACAATTTTAGCCATCGAAGGATTTTTAGAAGGATGGAATTAATAGGCGGTCATAGCTAATGACAGGAATTTAACATGGATTGATGCGCATAAAAATGAAGAACAAATAACATAAACCACTTCGTTTTAGATAGCAGTAGTTTCAAACAAATTTCCCATGTGTATATATTAAACTAGAGTTGATTACCAAAGGTCTAACTAGAGAACTTCCACAAGGAGCACATCTAGTTTCTAGCACTTAAAGAGCTACAATAACATAAGAAGACTGCTGATCTCTTTTACATTTCAATGGCACTTTGCTAGTTTCGCAACGATCTATCCACTCAGTTACACAGGAGAAGGTAGATAATAGATGCCATGAAGGCTCTATTTTGCCCGGAGGAAGATTAAAATGCCTCCTGCAACTTCCAGTTGCTATGATGAAAAGAGATAAGAACTTACCATGATATTATCATTCAGATGTAAGATAAGAGATGCCTAATTCACCATTACAGGTGAGAAATTCAGGTATATGGCAGAAGCCAAAAATACCTGCTTCTGTGCTCAAAACCTTGAGGAATGATGCCAGGATTCTCTGAATCTTGCGGCATGCCTCAGCTTCCATCCAAGGTGATCACCTTTACCTTGGAGGACTAATATGCGAATTCCAGAGTAGCAAATGCAATAGCAGTGCAGATTCTGTTCTCAATAAATCAGGCTACTATTTGCAGCTGAAGAAATCAATATCTGGGGCATTGGTGGCTCTAGAAATTCCACAGGCTTGCAATAGTTCTCATCTAAGTGGTAGGAAAAAAAAAAAAAA
Source organism: Annona squamosa (assembly GCA_035584095.1). NCBI lineage: Eukaryota > Viridiplantae > Streptophyta > Magnoliopsida > Magnoliales > Annonaceae > Annona > Annona squamosa. The sequence continues at coordinate 1,855 of JAXCLR010045533.1, read as the reverse complement.
CCATTTGAACTGGAGGGCTCCTTAGAAGAAACATGCATTTGGAGTCCAGCTGATGTTGTTTCCGTGAAAGACCCAACAAGACAATGAAATTGGCACTCGCTTATCTGTTGATTCATATGTGTTCAAGAAACAAGTCACTACGTAATTGAACCCCCACCCACTCTCCACGGAAACAAGCCAACATGACATTCTGATGGTTATCTGAAGCCATATCAATCCAGTGTCATCCATTTTGGTACAAGGACTGTAGGTGGAGAGAACACAGGTGTGGACTAGAACTGGAGGAATGGAACCAAGATCTGAGAAGATGAAGATTGTTGCTAGAGTCCGCAACATAACAAGTTGTGTTGGCATCATATTCATCCTGACAGACATTGTTGGAATTTTCTTGGAAGCTGAAAGGGAGAGAGCAATGAGGGGGATGCATTCTGATGCAGATTTGATGGATTGTCAGCAAAATTGAGTTGAATAGAGCTGGAATCTGCAGGGTTGATGGATTACAATAGAAATCCTTGTCTTAGCCAATACTGCAGATAAGGGTGCGCTATTGCTTTTTATGTACTTGAATATGTGAAGAGAATTCTTTGGCAGGGAAGATCGTATATCTGCTAGAACGTCTTGGCAGATAACGTTACTCTTTCCACATATTTTGAGAAGAAGAAAGAAGCAGGAAGGGAGAGGAGGAAGAAGGGAATGGAAATATATATAAGCGTCTTCCTAAAGTAAGATTGGCCAAATAGATTCCCCACCTGAAAATCACTCAACTACAATGGCTTGCAGATCCATTCACATCTTGTTATGAATTTCGAACAGGCTACTTAAGCAACTCACCATGTTGTATACTTCAGTAAGGCGTGGTTAGCTTTTATGCCTCTTAATGGTTTTACAAAGTTGTAATGAATCTTGAACATAATCTAGGAGCAGCAGTGACAGAATCTCATGAAGATAGCCTTTTCCTGGTTCTTCGTTGATTACTAATGGCATACAAAAATCAATGTTCCTATTATGGCTTTCCGGTTTTGCTTAGTGTAGTTACATATCTGGGTGTAAACCTGTGCAAAGAAAGGGAATGACCTACTGTAGAGTAATTAGAAACAGCACCGCTGGTTGTTACCAAAATCTGTATGCCCATGTTAGTGACTCACCATGGTTGACGAGAGAAACTGGATTAAAAAGTTAAGTAATAAACGATTTTTTACTCTTGGATTCCAAGGGAAGTCCCTTGACAATCACTGAAATTCCCCTTCCACGAAAGTTTATCCCGATTCTGCTGAGATAAATGGATAATTTCTTTTAGGTTTATTTCGGAATGCACAGATTACAGGAGAATGGAAAGCAATCAGTGGATGAAGCCGGTAAATTTCATTGATCCACTAAGGATTTAATGCTGACATAAAAACAGCTTTAAACATGCCAGCATGAAGATTTATGCCATGCTGCAATTGAAAGTCCTTCAGTAACCATATGAAACTAATCAGGCCTAATAGCAAACTCTGAATGTAAAGCATAGCAAATTTTACTGACAAGGGAAAAGCCAAACAACTTATACCGGAATTTCAAAACCATCACCACATTCAAATAAAAACCTACGATGCTGACCAAAATCCATATTGGAGTGCCTATACCTCCCCACAACTTCAGACTCAGTGCAACTGCTTCCTATTTTTCATTTTATCAGTGTATGGATTACTTCGTTCTGTCCCTGACTGTTGTAGCTGGTTGTCAAATTCACCAATGTATAAAAAACGAAATGCTGGCGGGCAGTCAGACTTTGGTCATGGAGCTGAATGCTTAGTTCTAGAGTGGGTTTTCATTTCTGGATTTTCCTGAACTGGTTCAACAAACATGAAGAAAA
>JAXCLR010045483.1:0-17779 GCA_035584095.1 Annona squamosa | reverse complement strand
TTCAGGTATGTTAGCTTCGAATTATTTAATTTATTTAAATTTACAAATTCTATTGAAGATTTTTAGTATGAAAATTAGTAACAAATATAACCCGTTAATAACCCGTTAACCCATTTATTTATTAAATGAGTTGTAAATGGGTTAGGATTGAAGTTTTTACCTGATGCGCGTTTTCTGTTTGTCCACGGATCTTAGTTTGTTTGCACCGGTGAGATATTTTGTAAACAATACCACACGGATGCATGCGTTACCGCAAGACTGCATTGGCGTGGCGTGTAGCGTGGCTATATTTCCAATGTAAAAAGACCCCACAGGCGTTTTCTACTTGTCCACTCCTCTTCAACACGGACCCTAGTTTGTTTGCACCGGTGAGATATTTTGTAAACAAGACCACACGGATGCGAGCGTTACCCATTGGCGTGGCGCGTGGCGCGGCTATACTTTCAACGTAAAAAGACACCACAGAAGCGTTTTCTATTTGTCCATTCCTCTCCAACACGGACCCTAGTTTGTTTGCACCGGTGGTATAAATATCTCGACTTATCAAAAAACGTCGATTTATAACGTAATTAAGGTTTCCACGCTTTTTAGGAATTTTTTGATGCAAATCTCTAGGGCTTCATAGGTAAGCTCCGCTGCACATTTCCAAAAAGCAGACCGCTTTCTCACTTTTTACAGAAAATGAGCAAGTCCAAACAAGCTTAGTTGGGATTAGGTTGATATAAATCCCTTCAAAGGAGCAACTGCAAGCGCGGTTTTTTAGATGATCTCGCATTCAATGATCATCTTAATAAGCTCGTAGTAAAATAACTGCAGTGAAATAAGCATAAGCATCATGTGTTTTGTAAAATACACATAACTTTGTTTTATACAATACACAGTAAAATGCAAAATAATCATTTCGGACCAGCCTAAAATGTCCTCATTTTAGATAGGTCCAAAAATATATTTTAGTCTTGTCCTCATTTTGCAGGGAGTGTCTTCGCCTATCACAACAAGTTCATCAAACTCAATGTCCAACTCAGTCATCTCGGCAAACGCAGCTACCGGTTCCTCCTAGAAACCCAACTGATAAGGCCTCCACCTCCTCTTCTAATATTCCTTAGAATTATAATTTTATATTTAATGCTGATAAATTTATTCTCAATTTGGAAAAATAAGATATTGAACTGATCAAAAATAAAGAACTCCCCTACCAAATCTCCTCAGGAGAAAAGGAAGAAAAAGTTATTCAAGAGACAACTACTATACTATACAGAAGATATTTCCCTAAGGATCTCCCCTATACCAGAAAAAGATATAAATTATTATGAAAGAATTGTATCACAAACCTCTTCTATAACTATAGAACACATTACTAAACCTACCAGAGATGATTGTATCTTATACTCCAAGTTACATATCAAAAAGATGATTGCTCTTGATTAGCAGTTCTCACATAATCCAAATGCATTATTCTCTTTCTCAGAACTAATAGCTACTATAGAAAAGACCAGATTTAAACCAACTATGCTAAGATATAACTATTGGGATTATCAAGAGGCTTGACAAAAGGGATCTTATACTCCAAGTTACATATCAAAAAGGTTATTCCTCTTGATCAGTGGTTCTCACATAATCCAAATGTATTATTTTCTTTCCTAGAACCAATAACTGCTATAGAAAAGGCCAAATTGAAACCAACTATGCTAACATATAACTATTGGGATTATCAAGAGTCTTGGCAAAAGATATTATTTAGACAAAATTATTTCTTCTCACATTCTTGGTGGGTAAAATTTATATTAGAAAATCCAAATCAAATTATACCAAATTGGTTTAGAGACAAATTTTGGGATTTTTTGGAGATTTAATCTAGAAATTGTACCTGAGGATTTATTCAAAGTATTACCTTCGGGTATATTATTAGACAATGTATTTGCATTAATAAAATTTATTGTAGAAGAAAATATTTTATGGATTATACGATGGGATTTCTTGTTCTACACTAAATCAATCACACTCCTCTATATGACTTATTCTTCCTACACCAAATGGTGGTCCAAATTTTCTTATGAAGATACAGTTGATCGGTGCCCCATGGCAACGAAGATATGAGAGCAAGCAGAAAGAGAAATTCAAAGAAGACTTCATTCTGCAAATGCCTGCAAGATCTGAAGCCACCAAGGATGCCCTCAAGAAAGCATTAGAACTTATTCAAGAAGATTTCCCAGAATTATATGACAAAGAGCAACTGGCTAAAGCATTTGAGTTATTATTTTTCAATCAAATGGATTCAAACTAAATGGACGTCTCATCCTAGTCACTTTTTAGCTGATGTGACTCTACCATCATCAAATTCAGGGAATCTTACTATTTGGGCACTATTCAACCATGAGCAACACTATTCGTAGATAATAAAGCAACCACTTTATTGTTAGAGTTATATTCTTATAAGGTGTCCTAATTAGATCTTGGATTTAAAGATAGCTCAGTCATATCTGAATTGCGTACGTAATTCGAGTTCAGGTAGAACTGCACTTCTAATTGAGTCATGATGGGAATGACTCTATAAATAGAGGAGTCTAGGTCCCTCTCTCACATGTTTATATTACAAGTGGTTCCCATCTATCACTAGTATTATAAGGAGAAGTGTTGAGGGAGAAGACCTCGTACTCTACTCGGTCTACAGGTGGAATCTACATACACATGGATTCAGGTACGCTTCCGCATTACATGATTTCCAACGTGTGGTATTTATTTCATCCTTATCGCATGAGGCCACTTAATTCCATCTTTATCCAGGACACGCCACCCGATGGACAAGACACCAAGCTTATTAGCGCCTCAAGTCCGCCACAGACTTAATTCATTTTAAATTCCCCTTCCTTTTCCATTCTATAAATAGATACGTGAAGCTTGTAATGAGGCATTCGAAGAGTATTTGAACCTCTCAGGTCTCTAAATGTGTCCAGAGTAAGATTGCTTGAGAGTGAAGTCTGTCTAGCATCAACATCGTCTTCATCCCTTGTAGGATTGATCCTATCAATGTAAGTCTTTTTGTTTTATAAATTGATGTCTAATATACCTTTTTCATATGATGAATGACTAGAATATAACATTTTTAGATTGATTTTATGGCATGTTGATTATTGGGTAGGTCGTAATAAAAATATATTTATACATATCTAAAAATAGTAAAATTTAATACATAAGTTAAATACACTTAGGTAAACACTCTTATAAAAAAATTTCAAAAAACTATTTTAAAAAATAAAATTTTACACCATGTATTGAAATTTCATTGCATTAGAATGCATTGAAATATTACCCCGCGTACTTCCTAAAGTATGCCCCAGGAATACCAGGGAAATGCGATTGGCACGTCCCAGCAAGCCAAGTCAATCATGCGTCGATGCATCCTTGCGGTACTTAAATTTATTATTCAATGACTTTGACTTATGGAGCTCTGGCAGCCTAGCGTCCATAACTCGGTAATGTTTAATTATATTTCACAGTAGCAATTGTTCAACTCAATTCTACGTGTATATAACAAGAATAATTAGCCACTATTTTTAAGTATTGATTAATAATTTGTGTATTTTGACCATATAAGCGTAGAAATATGTGTATTTTACAAAACACATGATGGTTATGCTTATTTCACTGCGGTTATTTTACTAGAGGCCTGATCACAGGTCTAAAACACAATTTTTTCAAATTTTTTTATAAAATTATTATTCTAGTTATGTTTAATCTATTAACCATTTTTTAGCAATTTTGAAAATGTGTATATATTTATTTTGGATTTTTAAACATAGGGGTATTTTAGCCATTTTAAATGGTTGAAACATGACTCAAATATCCTTATGTTTAAAAATCTGAACTAAATATATATACATGTCTAAAATTGGTAAAAATTGGTTTATAGATTAAACATAATTAGATTAATTGTTTTGAAAAAAAATTTGAAAAAAAGTTTTAACAATATATTTTTGGACTTATCTAAAATGAGGACATTTTAGACGGGTCTGAAATGATTATTTTGCATTTTACTCTGCGTATTTTATAAAATACAGTTACGTGTATTTTACAAAACACATGATGCTTATGCTTATTTCAGTGCAGTTATTTTGCTACGAGCTTATTAAGATGATCATTGAATGCCAGATCATCTAAAAAACCGCGCTTGGATTTGCTCCTTTGAAGGGGTTTATATCAACCTAATCCCAAGTAAGCTTGTTTGGACTAGCTTATTTTCTGTGAAAAGTGAGAAAGCGGTCTGCTTTTTTTGGAAATGTGCAGGGGAGCTTACCTATTAAGACCTAGAGATTTGCATCAAAAAATTCCTAAAAAGCGTGGAAACCTTAATTACGTTATAAATCGACGTTTTTGGATAAGGTGAGATATTCATACCACCGGTGCAGACAAACCGGGGTCCGTGTTCAAGAGGAGCGGACAAATAGAAAACGCCTGTGGGGCCTTCTCACGTCGAAAATATAGCCACGCCACACGCCACGCCATCGCAGTCTTGTGGGAGCGCATGCATCCGTGTGGTCTTGTTTACAAATTGACATTGACATATGGAGCGTATCCAAGTCAAGCCCAGTAAGTCATGCGTAAGTCATGCATCCTTTTCTCTTAGTAGCTTGGATGAGCGTGTTTGGCATGCTTGCAAAATGTTAAGTTAAAATTTTTTTAATTTAAAATTTTTTATTTTATATAACTATCTTATTTTTAATCATTTCTTCATATTTCTGTACAATTATCTTACTTTTCAATCATATCTACACAATTACCTATACAACTAGCCTATTTATTTTAACTTTATCATTTTTACTCATCATCATTACCTTTATAATATCACACTATTTTACAACTTTTACCCTCCAAAACTTTTCATCAAAAGTTTTATTCGTTCTCAAACATACATGATAAAAAAAAGTATCAGTGCATGACCACCTAAGTGCGTTGAGTCGGGTGCATATGACTTATTTTTTTATTTTTTTTGAAAATTTTTCATGAAAGTGTTAATACAAGTGTATCAATTTTTACTATTTTTAGAGACTTTTAGATTTTTTTTGGGATTTTTGAAAATCAATTTTAAATTACTAAAAATGTCATTGATTTTAAAAAATCCAAAAAAATCTAAAAATTTCTAAAAATAGTAAAAATTGATACATTTGTTAACTAAACTTAGATTAACAGTTTTGAAAAAAATTTTAAAAAATAAAAAAATAAGTGTATGCAACATTGTAGCCAATTGCACTAAAACTCAATGCACCCGAGTGCATACGACTGAAGCCCAAAAAGTATCATTGCTTATTGAACATGATAAAAAGTTATATCGAAAATAAAAAAAATTATTATTTTAAAATGAAAAAATATTTTCGAAAAATATAAATTTCCCTCTCATCTGTATCTCATCCAACATATTATATGTAATTTGGAAACTCACGACCGATGCTCTTTCGGCAGCCCCTAGAGTACCTAATAATGTTATATGGTATTAGCATTGCGTCAACTTAATTATACATGTATATAATAAGAATAATGAACTTCAATACATGGCTAACATGGTTAGGAAGAGTCCCACCTTAAGTGTAGAAAGTTCCGGCTTAAGTTCCTGTATTTTTTTGAGTAATGTCTGTGAAGCTACTTGATATATTGTTAGATTTAGCTCTAGGATTGAAATATATATTTGGGTTGAGTTGTAAATATAAGAAAAAATAATTAGCCACTATATTTATTAATACAATTTAAAATTTTATTAAACTTAATGCACTTAAAAGTTTTAATCCAGGAATTTTATAAAGATGGATTTTAATAGACACTAAAAATTTTAAAAAGATTAATCTATTTGGATATTTTGCTAGTTATCCTTATAACTTTTTAACATGCAATAATCCTAAATATTTTCTATGTTCTTTAGATTTAAAGTCTTATTTGTTTTAAGTATATTATATATTTTTGTCGTTAATATTTTTACAGAAGCGATTCTTAAAAATTAATCTCATATTTAAATGCTTGCGTGGATGATTTTGCCGAATCCAACTTTTAAAACTTCTTACTCAGTCTGTTTGATCCCCTCCACACCACCCCTAAGCACTCGTAGGTCGATGTCTTCTACCGCGCTTACCTTGTCATCACCTAAATTAGGTAAGTTATGTAAGAGTCGACGCCTTCTACCATGCCTGCCTTGTCATTACCTAAATTAGGTACGTTAGGTAAGAGTTTTCGATACCATTTTTTTAGTTATGAAGATTATAAATTGGCAGCATTTTAATTTATTTTCAGCATATATACACAACCCATTAACAACCTGATAACGTATTTATTAAATGGGTTATAGATGGGTTATGGTCGAAGTTTTTAAATGAGTTAATAAATGGAATAGAATTAGATTTTTTAAATAGATTAGGATTAAGCTTTTCTTTTAATGTTTTGCACCACCTTATATGTTCAATTGTCCATAGGGTTAGTTATACTGAGAGTTGCGTATAAATGACTGAAAAATATAATAATTGTATATGAGAATATAAAAATAATTTTAAAATAACGTAATTGCATAGAGTGCAAAAATTTAGTTTTGTAACTAGAGAGTCGACTTCTTCTACCAAGCTTTCCTTGTCATCACCTAAATTAGGTACGTTACGTAAGAGTCTTCAATACAATTTTTTAGTTACCAAGATTATAAATTAGCAGCATTTTGATTTATTTTCAACATATATACACAACCCATTAACAACCTGACAGTCTATTTATTAAATGGGTTGTAGACAGGTTATGGTGAGGTTTTTAAATGAGTTAATAAATGAAATAGAATTGATATTTTTTAAATAGATTGGGATTAAGCTTTCAACGGTCCAATTTGTTCTATTTGCACCGGTATCACAAAGTAATGACCTTTGATAAGTTCAAAATCGATTACGTATTAGGCTAAACTGAATTAAAGTTTAGATCATCAAAGGAAGGAAAGGAACATGAGGGACACAAAATTTACACGTAAAGGAGGTGATCCTTGAATCCAACATAACCCAAAAACAACAATGTCCATAAGTGAAAGTTCCACTGGTGAGAGTTTTAGATATTTGTGCTTGCAAATTACAAGGCCTGTGTATTTCTCTTTATGAAAGTTAATTTCAATTTCACCTATGTCTCCTACTTTTTATACATTTTGTGGCGTGGGGACAACAAATGCCTTGTGCCTAGGAAAGATTTGCAATTATTCTCCTCAGAGTCTCCTAATTTTTATACTTTGTATTGCACGGGGATGGCGAGTGCCTTTTGTCCGGTAAAGATGGCCTTAATTTACAAACTGACTTTAATAATTTCACATTAGCAATATTGATTAAACTCATTAATCATACATATATATATAACTAAGAAGAATAATTTGTGAATTTTGATCATAGAAATCTAGAAATCTGTGTATGTATTTTAAAATTGAGTAAATAAAATTCATCACCGGTAGATTTCTGATTCAGTAATTGGTCATAGATTCTAACTTTTCCAGTCCTTTGGGATGTGGTTGTTCTATTTTGAATGTACATATCCAGTTGAGCTAAGTTAGTTTTCCCATTTAGAAATGTATAGACATTTATTTCTTTGATGAAAATATATCTATTTTTTACTTTTAGATACAGTAGTATTTTATTCATGTTTCTACAATTTCAAATGACTAAAGCATCTATGTATTTAAAAAATTTTAAAAATATATACAAACTTCCAAAAATAGTAAAACTTCATTTATAGAATAGATTTACTTAGATTATATTTTTACAAAAAATCTTTCTAAAACCAAAATATATTATTTTTGATCGGTTTGAAATGATAAAACTTCCATTTTCGGATGCTTGTTTGTGTCTAAGATATAAAAGTAAAAATAGAAAGCTGAAAATTGTAAAAAAAATTAAAAAAGTGAGAGAGTAATAGGAATAGAAGTGATAAATAAGAATAAAGGGAATAAAATTAAAATTAATATAGGTGGTGGTATAAAAATAATTAAAAATAATGGTTATAATAGAAAATATGGTAGTTAGATAGTTAAAACATCAAATTTTTTTAAAGGGAAAATTTATTTTTATTTTGACTTTTATATACTCACAAATGGATCCTATTTCATAGTGGAGATTTGCAACTAAAAATTTCTAAAAAGCGTGGAAACCTTAATTAAGATGTAAATTAAGGGATAAAATCGCATGTACTCGGGTGCATTGAGCCTCAATGCACTCGGGTGTATTTCACCTATTTTTTTAAATTTTTTCGAATTTTTTTTATGAAACCGTTAATATAAGTGCATTTAACACGTGTATTAATTTTTACCAGTTTTGAAAATTTTTAATTTTTTTTGGATTTTTAAAAACCAGACACCCTGGTGCATTGAACCGGACTCCATAAATCAATGTTTTCTTGATAGGGAGAGATATTTGTGCAACTAAGGCAAACAAGCTAGGGTCGATTTAGAAGAGTGGAGAGGATAAACAAAAAGTTCATCTTGGTGTTGGTTAGAAAATGATATGATATGATGAGAGTAATAAAAATAGTAAAGGGAATGAAGTTAAAACGGATAGGTTAGTTGTATATATAGTTGTATAGAAATAATTAAAAATAAAGTAATTATATAGAAAAGTTTTAGATTTAAAAGTTTTAATAAAAAATTTGTGTTTGCCAAACTTTTTTTTTTTTAGGCGTGATTTCCTTATATTGAAAATATGTAGCCAAGCAACGCCGATGCAGTCTTGCGTCAACGCATCAGAAACAAGACCTCCTCTGTTACCGCATACAGGCTTGGAAAAGTAATTAGCGGCTCCTTTCATTTCTCAAGCAGCACCAACAAATGGGTCTCCTCCTTTTGCGGGCTGTTGGTGTTACCCCTGCAGCATTTTGCTGCTTTCTCAGTCTCCTCTTCGCCAACCACCACTTTCCATTTCCACTAGTTGCTGCCGCCACCGCTCCTCACTTCTACAACGAAACAGATCGTCTGGCGCTGCTCCGCTTCAAGGAAGAGATATTGGGAAATCCTTTGAGCTCTTGGAATGAGAGCCGCCACTTCTGCAAGTGGAAAGGAGTCACATGCAGCCGTCATCGTCCTCAAAGAGTCATTGCTTTGAACCTCAGCAGCCACAACTTGGTTGCACGTGCGATATCGCCTCATATATCAAACCTCACCTTTCTCAGGCACATCGATCTTTCCAACAACACATTCCGTGGTGTGATTCCTAGAGCGATCGGTCGTCTGTTTCACCTGCAGTCTCTTTCCCTCCTAAACAACATGTTGAGCGGAGAAATTCCGGTGAATTTGACATCCTGTTCGGAAATAAGGGAACTTAATCTCCGTGGAAACAAGCTTTCCGGCAACATTCCTCAAGAGCTCGGATCTCTCTCAAAGCTTACATTTTTGTCCGTTGGCCATAACAACTTAAAGGGAAGAATTCCCCCATCTTTTGGAAACCTTTCATCCCTCACCTACTCATATCTATCATTCAATAGACTGGAGGGAAGCATACCGGCTGAGCTTGGCCTGTTGACAGTTTTAGAAGGGTTTGGTGTTTGCTATAATCAACTGTCGGGTATTGTTCCTTCTTCCATCTATAATCTCTCCCATCTTCAAGCAATTGATATGGGATTCAACAAATTGCATGGACAACTTCCACCTCACTTATTCCTTTCCTTGCCCAATCTTTCATGGTTTAGCGTTTCAAGGAACCAATTTACGGGACCAATCCCTGTTTCGTTGCCCAATGCTACTAGCCTTCAAATCTTTCAACTTAATTTCAACAATTTCAAAGGATCAGTGCCTATTACTCTTGGACGCCTTCAAAACCTCATATACCTACAAATTGGTGCCAATAAACTTGGGAATGGGAGCAACCACGACTTGAGTTTTCTTGATTCTTTAATCAATTGCAGCAGTCTAGAGCTTCTGAGCATTGGTGGAAATAGTTTCGGTGGTGTTTTGCCCAACTCTTTGGCTAATTTTTCAAAGCAGATAGAGGTGCTAGGAGTGGAAGAAAACATGATATTTGGTAGTATACCATCTGGAATTGAAAATCTCAGCAACTTACAAAGGTTGAGTATGCATAACAACATGTTAACGAGTGTTATTCCCCTTAATATTGGGAAGCTTCAGAAGATGGTGAGTCTAGTTATCTCTAACAACAAATTATCAGGCAACATTCCAGTTTCCCTCTGCAACATGACGCAGCTGAACGATCTTTATCTATTTAACAACAATCTAAAGGGGAATATACCTCGATGTTTAGAAAATTGCAGGCAATTGCAAAAGATGCTTTTGGATAACAATAACTTTAAGGGAACCTTACCTGAGCAATTATTCAATTTTCCCACTATGTATGAATTCTCGGTTGGAAACAACTCTTTATCTGGGAATCTGCAGATGGAAGTGAGCATATTGAAATCTCTTGAAACTTTGGATGTTTCAGACAATAACTTTTCAGGTGAAATTCCATCTTCTCTAGGAGATTATCGCAGTTTAGAGGATCTCAGATTGGAGGGAAACCACTTTCAGGGAGTCCTTCCATCAACCCTTAATTCTTTACGAGGTCTTCGTTACTTGGATGTTTCACGAAATCAACTATCTGGGAAAATTCCAAAATACTTAGAGGTGATACAACTAGAGTATCTAAATTTATCCTTCAATGATTTTGAGGCTGAGTTACCTAGAGAAGGAATTTTTAAAAATGCCAATGCAGTTTCTATTATTGGGAATAGTAAGCTTTGCGGAAGCATTCACAAGTTCCATTTGCATCCCTGCATTCAAGAACATCCTAAGAAGACTTCATTTCTCACAAAAGCAAAAGTTATGATAACTGTTATTATCCTATGTGGCTTTATGTTATCTTCTTTGTTGGCCTTATTTGTATATACACAGTTGAGAAATTCAATAAAGAAGCCTTCTTCCAGTCTTTCTTCTTTGGAGGATCCATTCATGGATGTTTCTTATGCAGAGCTCTTAAAGGGAACTGATGAGTTTTCTTCTTCCAATTTGATTGGTACGGGCAGTTATGGCTCTGTTTATAAAGGTATCCTGCATCAAAATATTACTGGAGCTACTGATGTGGCTATCAAAGTTATAAATCTTTTACAAGAAGGAGCATTGAAAAGCTTTATGGTTGAATGCAAAGCCCTACGAAATATTCGACATCGAAATCTCATCAAGATATTGACTTGTTGCTCTAGTATTGATTTCAAGGGCAATGACTTTAAAGCTTTGGTTTTTAAATATATGCCACATGGAAGTTTACAAAATTGGTTGTCCAAGGATAATGAAGTTGGGAGGAATTTGAAGTTGATTGAAAGGTTAAACATATTCATCGACGTGGCTTCAGCGTTGAATTATCTGCATTATCATTGTCAACCACCAATTGTTCATTGTGATTTGAAACCCAGCAATATTCTTCTTGATGAGGACATGGTAGCTCATGTGAGTGATTTTGGGCTAGCAAGGTTTGTCTCCACCATTGCTTAGGATACCACGCTTGGAATGAAAGGGTCCATTGGATACATTGCTCCAGGTGATAGCTCAGTCCATTAATTTATATGTAGCTTTCATTTATTATTTCCAAATTTATTATACAAGTCTAATATTTTTCTTTGCATCCCCCTTGACAGATGTGCATATTTCATTAGTTGTTATACTAATCAAAAGAGAAACATTCAAATTTTCCTGTATATCTGCATGGGCCACTTAGCTACTACATTTATTCCATAGTCCAAACACCCTTGGAATCTATGAGCAATCTTAGAAGTCCAACTTGGATCTTTTTTAGTTTGTGAATTTTCGATCATGTAGTGCCAGAAATTTGATATATATACATATGATGACAGAAATATTAAACTTGGCACATTATTTATGCACTTTCATGACTTTGTGGCATTATAGGATGTAACATGAAGTTGAAAATCCTTAAATTTCCAAGTTTATGCTTCCATGCTCGCTTATAGACTCATCTCTTTCTATGAAGGCTCATTGAATAACTTGTGTTTTATTAAGGAATAATAACTTATGTTTTAATTCTTAAGAATTTTTACAATTACAGAATATGGGATGGGAAGGAAGGCATCTAGAGAAGGAGATGTTTATAGTTATGGAATTCTTGTGCTGGAGATGATCACTGGAAAGGGACCAACTAATAACATATTTGAGAGCAACCTCACCCTTCACCATCATGTGAGGTTAGCTTTGCTAGCTAATCAAGTCACAAAAATTGTCGATCCATATCTACTCTTGGAGGAAGCTGATCAAACCAGTCAATTATCTAATAACTCCAAACAGAAGATGTATGAATGCTTGTGTTCGTTAGCTCGAGTTGGAGTAGCATGTTCTGTAGAAATGTCAGGTGAACGAATGAAAATGGATGAAGTGATTAACCAAATGCATCTAATTAGAGACTTGTATCTTGAGGTCCGTGGGAAAGGTAAAGGAATCAATTCAGAAACCTTAGGCCAAGGTTCATCTTACCTCAGCCATTATTGATCTAGACATCATGTCATTTTTTATTGTTTATGTTTGTAGCTGTTTCTTTTAAGTTTATACTTCAATTGACTTTAATATAGCATCCATGAAGACATCTTTTATTCCTTGTGTTAATGTAAATATAATAAGGGAACGGTCATCATGTTTGCAGTAAAAGAAAATGGAACAGTCTTAGCAATAGTTTTTAATTTGAATCATTTTTGAAATTGGTATCGTGTTATACTCATGGTGCTTATCTCTTATTTTGTATTGGGACATGATTTACATGTAATCCGGGTGTCATGCCCTTATGTGGTAGAGTGAGTTATAACATGTATTTTTCTAATGAAAACTTCTTTACTTCCATGAGAAGTTAATGTTGGTATAAATTATCAAATGATAAAATTAGAGTGGTGCTCTTGTAGTAGGTGAGGCTCGTTTAAAAATTAAGCAATCAAATTTTTATTTAAAATAAGTAAACATAGAAATAGATAAATAAATATTATTTTCTGTCATTTCTTTTTAGATTTTCAATCATTTATTTATTTAGTTTTGTGTTGATTTATTTATTTGAATTTATTTATTTTATATTGATTATTTTTATTTAAATTGGTATAACATTATTTAAAACCTATGGCTTAAATTAATATGATTAAAAAGGCATCGTTGCATTGCAAGAGCACTGCAGTAATTTCATTTGATATTAACTTATTATAGACGTGGGTAAAATATTGTTTCTAATAGAAAAAATACATATTTATGGTTAACCCTGCTACGTAAGGAGTTATAAGCCTAGGCACGATACCTGAGTTAGGTCCTGTATTTTCAATAGAAAAGGAAAAATATTTATCCTCATGAAAAATGGACAATTAGTATTTACGCGATATAAGCTTGAGGAAACCAACTTATGTGTGAGGAATAAACTTTGGAACCGTGTCTTCTGACTTATTGCCCAAGTATGTAATGATGCTACACTTAGATTTTTGGTCTTACAATACCTAATCTATTTAAATCAAAGACTTTCATTATATTTACTTTTACATTGTTAATTAACATTTGTAGACACTTAACTTGGAATATAGAATTTTTTTTATTGTTCCTTCTTGGAATTATACCTTTGAAAGATATATTTTTTCTTACAACATAATTAATAACCCTACTAATTTGTCCAAATTTTTGGTCAATGGATGGATAATACCAATATAGATGTAGAGGCGGATAAAAGCTTCCTTTCCAAAGTCTAACATCGGACCATTGGCGCTAAGGGGATGTTTGATAATTGATATTTTCGTGGGAATGTGGAATGAATGAGTGGAAAATAAGATATTTTGAAAACTGTGTGATTGATAAAAAATTATAGGGGTAAAGTTGAAATAATTAAGGTTATTGGAAGAAAAAATAATCGGAATGTATCGATAAAAGTGGAAAAATAGGATTAGTTGATTATTAAATAATTGGTAAAAAATGTGAAGAAAGTACATGTTGTTGGTCCCGAGTTAATGACAATTACCCAAGAGGGAAAGGGTGAATTGAGTATTTAAAAATTTACAATTTAAACAGAAACTTTACCTCGGATTAATCTAGTCCCCTTTATGAAGAAACAAAATGGAAAGAAATATAATGTAGAGAGCAGAAATAGAAATCAACACACAAAATTTTATAGTGGTTCAGGCAACCTCCCTACTCCACTCTTCCAAGCTCATACCTCTTGTGACTTGGGTTCCACTATGTATTCCGCGAATATAACTAGAGTCTCCACTCTCTTCTAGATTCTAGCTCTAGGGGGCATCAACGATACACAACACAAGTAGGTGACGAGTTCCTCTCCAATCACACACTATTTTGCTTACACTTGTTTTTAGCTACCCAAGCTAAAATAAGTTCAATACAACAATAAGAATAAAAGAAAGTTTCTACACGTTACTGTTGTCTAGAGGCAGTTTTGGTGCAGAGAAGAACTTGTAGTGTAGACTTAGAGATTCAGCAAGCAGCTCTTGGCAGTTTGAAAGCAAAGTTCTTCTTCTAAATGTTGGTTTGATCACTTAATGCTCTTGAAGATAGATGCACATTCAAGGATTCTCAGCTACCTCTTTGTTCATATTGAATGCCTTTTATAATTGTAGAGGGAATCTGAACGTTTGGAGGTAGGTGGCGCGCATTTAATGCGCCAACGTTCAAAAATTTTCCGACCGTTGCGACCCAAGTCGCAAGTGGATTCGACTTTGGGTGCGACTTCGCCTGTTCGCAACTTCTTCAAGTTCCAGACTGGGTCGACTTGGTCCTCGACTTGACCCAAGTCGCAAGTGGAGTCGACTTTGGATGCGACTTCACCTCGACAGCTTGCTTGATGAACTTGAAATCCTTTGAATGCCTTACTTGCTTGAATTTCTTCATGTTTGGTTGTTCTTGATTTATATCTCTTTGGAACACTGTGTTATCATTCTAGCTTGATGTCCTTTAGCTCCATGACTTGCAAATTTTGAATCCTTAAGTCTTGAACCTTTGTATTCATGAACAATTTCAATATATTTCGATTAGAATTGTTGAATTCATACATCTTGATTTCTTTGGACTTGGATTAGTCTTCATATGTTCCTAGTCGAACATTTGAGTCGACTTGATCTTCAACCTTATTCAAGTTTGCCTTGGAATCGATCTAATCCCCGATTTTGACTTCTGAAATCTCTACTCTGTCTGATTGAAGTCGATGCTGGAGTCGACTTGGTCTGCGACTTCATCCAAGTCACAAGCTGAGTCGACTTCGTTTGTAACTTCAGCAGTTCTTCTTTCTCGATTTTAACTCTGGACAGAAATGACGTGTCGAAGTCGATGCTGGAGTCGACTTGGTCTGCGACTTCACCTCAAGTCGCAAGCGGAGTCGACTTGGGGTGCGACTTCGACATCTCTCATTCTTGATTTCAACTCTGAAAGGAAATGACGTCTTGAAGTCGCTGTTGGAGTCGACTTGGGATCGACTTGGCCTAAGTTGATGCCTGAGTCGACTTGGAAATTGACTTGACTTGCCATGCTTCATATTCTTCAAATTTATAACCATTAATCATTTCCACAAACATGTTAGTAACCAAAACTCACTCAAATTGATTTGTTGATTATCAAAACATAGACTTGGCTTATTTTCCACATATTTTCAAAACATGTTACATGAAATCCCATGCTATCTCACTTATGTTCATCATCAAATGTCTCCTGAGACCGAATTGTAGTATGAACTGCACAATGAGCTCGGGCTCAACTTGAAATATAAATTGAAGTACCTAATAATCAGAGTGGGATATGGTGAAATATAAATCTTGAATAGTGACCCATTCCCTCTCATACCTTCCGGATGTAAATAATGTATTTGACAGTGTGCTAAATTTGGTGCACATTCATCTCCTATTTAGACGATCTGAACGATGGGAACATCATGAAATTTTATTTCAGTTGTTTCCATAGACTAACAAATATATTCATTATTTAGACCTAATAAATTTGTATAATTCATTAAAATATACAAATAGTAATCTAATATCTCCATTTATTCAAAATTTTTAGTTGATAGATAATTTGCGAATAATTTATTAAATAATTGTGAAGTATTTATATATTTATATTAAATGACAAAAATATTCTCAAAAAATAAAAAATTTGTATATAAGAAGAATAATTCAAAAAAAATTCTTCATGTTTTTTTTATTAAATGATATATAATTTGATGATAATTTATTAAATTCATGGAAAAATTTACGTATATTTTTCATTAATTGATAAAGAGATTTTAAAGAAAATAAAAATTGTTAAATAAAATCACTCATACAAATCGAAGTGGAGCTTTCTTGTTACAAAATATTAGAAAATGCCTGCATATTCATAGATTTACGTTTGCATCTAGTAGGGGGAACAACTCAGGGCCTTAACGAACTCACAAACTTTTCGGGTGAGGATTTCTTTTAGATTCTAAGCCCCCAAGAACCTGAACTCAAGAAATTTGAATGAAATAAGGTTATCGTTAAAGCGAACTCAAACTCGATAAGCCTAAGCCCAATTTTTATTTGTATATATAATATAAAATATAAGACAAATTTTATATATCTCTACGAATTTTACCTCTAACTCCACTCATATTTGCAAACTTTCAAAATTTCAAATAGATTGATAAATTTTATCTAAAATTTCATTTATACGCATGCCGTGTGAACTAATAAATATGCTCAAAATCTAACCATCAATTTATAAATAAAAATTTATATTCAAATCAATATGACTCTATAACAAGAAAAGTATGATTTTATAACTATAAAATATTAAAAAAATTATGTGAATTTTTAGCTTACAACTAAGATTAGGTTTGGACATATTTGTCATTTTGTACAGGTGCATGAGTATAAATAAAATTTTAAACAAAATAAATAGATATATTAAAAAATTTTAAAAGTTTCTAGTCATAAGTGAAATTATGGGCGACCCATGGATAAAAGTAAAATTAAGGGCGACTCGGTAGGTAAAAAAAAAAGTACTCCATTTTCTCCACCATGGGATAAAATTCTCTAACTTTTGAAGAAATCAGAAACTATGTTTACGCCATTTATGGCTCTCATTGCGTGAATTGAAAATGACCTATTAATTTAATGAATTTATGGATTTAAATTCATTTATTAATTTCTGATAAATATTAATTTGGCCAAGGGTTAGTTTGAACCAAATCAAAGATTTAGATCATAGAAATGAATTAGTTAAGTCAATGCACACAAGTTTTTCATGAAAAAAGTTGATACCCAAAAAGCCACGGGAGGAGGGCTCAAGGACAAAGATTTCCACTATGAAAGATTCTTTCCAGTTTGGTGTGCATTATCTTATTTTACATTAGTCATCCCCTTCCTTTAGGTAACTGGTGACATTTATATATGGAAAATTTCGGCTGCCAATTTCCCCCCTGTCTAGGAAATATTGTCTTTTCTCGAAGATCTCCTGATCACTTATGCGTCCATCCACAACTGGTTCTCTGCCAATCACGCCCAGCGTAGGCGGTGGATGATGGCCGTGATCGCCCTTGGTTAGTGGAAACATCTGTTGGTCCTGAGTTAATGGCAATTACCCAAGAGGGGAGGGATGAATTGGGTATTTAAAAAATTTATAACTTAAACAAAAACTTTACCCCGGATTAATTTATTCTCCTTTATGAAGAAATGAAATGGAAAACAATATAATGTTGAGAGCAGAAATATAAATCAGACATACAAGATTCTTATAGTGGTTCGGGCAACCTTCCTACTCCACTCTTCCAAGCTCACACTCCTTGTGACTTGGGTTCCACTATTGTAT
>JAXCLR010045356.1:0-17800 GCA_035584095.1 Annona squamosa | reverse complement strand
TTCCGCTGCATCCAACGGCTGACGGGTCCGGTCGTTCCAAGGCCGATCGAACGACCGGTCGTAAAAAATCAGAACTCGGACAAAAGGTGGCATTCAAAATGAATGAGTAGGTGGGCGTTGGGGATTATTACTCTTTCATTCCACATTACACTCCCCTTATGTCTTTTATAATGCATGTTCATAGTTAGATCATATTAGGATGGGATAGGATGGGGTAATCTTATAATAAAATCTTTCATTTCTCAACACACTTTTGTTCAATTCTAATATACATTTATCTATTCCTAATATATTTCAATTTCAAATTTTCATCTTATCCTCATCCAATCCAAGCTCTGATCAGCCTTGCATTTGACATTTCCAAATCAAGGGTAGCTTTCCAGCTCTTCTCCCCGGGGTCATGCCGCAGCCCCCCAACCCAGTGGCCAATGCCACGGCCGCATCGTATCCGTCGAAAGGGTTGCGAATAATATATTTGCAACTGCAAACGTACGTCTGTCTTCTAATTTCCGTGCGTTTACTTTTCTTGGAATAGCATTCACGGGGCCGGAATAGATGGCAATAGGAGCAGAACGTTGACGAGGACCTTATCGATACTGTATAATAATGTTTAACATGGAGGAATGATTCCTTAGTTCACCTTAAAATTTTATTTATAATACTTTTTTTTTTTACTTTTTTCTTAAAAAACTTATTTATCTAAATATATTTAGCATAGAAAATAATTCTTCTATTTTTGAATGTGTAAATATTTTTCGAGATTTTTAAACACCTATGCACATATGTATTTAAAATATCTGTATTTTTAAAAATTTCAAAAAAATACATATACATATTCAAAAATAGTAAAACTTAGTTTGTATATTAAATATACTTAAATAAATAAATGCATAAATAAAAAATGAAAAAAATATTTTAAATAGATTTTTTGAGATTGACTAAATGAGACATTTGCTTAGCGTCGGTTAACAAGATTATTCATCTTTAACGTATTATACTAGTTAACATGCTGACTACTGTTTTTCTCATAGATTATGATGAAAATTCTGATCAGTATTGCTTGCTACTCAACAAATATGACTATAGCGTATTTCATCATAATAGTCTTATAAGGAAAATATTACGGACTTGCCATTTTATAGCGCAGTCCAACTGTATTGTAATTTTGATTATCTCTTTTTTACAATATCACTTATATATTGTTACAATTTAAGATTAATTCACCCTACAATTTTCATCTCTTATATATTTTCTCAACTGATAATTATCAACAACATATATCAGCAGGAGAGAAAATTAACACTCTTCAGACAGAAGACACGATCCTCCCACCGGCATTAAAACTTCAACCACCTGCTCATTAGTTTTGACTTTTACCAACCGTGTGAATTCTATATGTTGGGTCTTAAAGACTCACGAAAAAGGAATTGCTGGAGCTGACATCGATTTCAGCCTTGGAATCTAATTTACCTTTCAGTAATTTCAGACTTTTTAGACCATTTTTTCATTTGAATTGAAGGCACGCAGCACATGTAATTATATTATTATATATATGTTGAATAAACATGTATGGATTGCGGTCTACAGGATATTGAATTATTGATTCAACGTTCAAATACCATCCAGCCGCGGGTCTAGAGACGACGCGTTGTTGGACGGGCGTCATTCAAAGCGATCTATTCCATTCTCCCAGCAGGACTCGTGCTACGTAGTTACGTGCTTAAGGCCCAATGTCGCGCTTGAGGTAAGAGATTTTCGTCTCTCTTTCCAAAATGCTGTACCAAATATTCATGGCTGCACTTCTCCGGCTAATCTACAAGGGCATTGACTTGGTGGGGGGTTTCCTTTTGTTTGTTTTTTTTTTTTTTAATTGTTTGACTTGATGGGGGATTTAATAGGTACTGTCCCGTTTCAAGCTTGAGCAAGTGATGAAACAAGCTTTTGCCCCTTTTTATTATTTTTATTTATTTATTGCCTGAATACGAGGGCCCAAGTAAGGTCTTTTTCAATATAAAATTTTACATTTTTAATTTTTAAAATATTTTTTGAATTTTAAAAATAAAAAATAAGATATGAAAAATGTTTTTTTAAAGCAATTTAACAAAAAAAATTTGTAAAAATAGTGCAAATGTCTTGCTTGGCTACATGAATGGATTAGATTTTAGATTGATCATCAATATCTTAAAAATTAAAAACGTACATAAGATTATTTCTATGTAACCTGGTTATATAGAACGGAGACCATAAAAATATATTTATACAAAAATCTTTAAAAAATTTAAGGAGTAAGACTTGTACAAGCATTAAACTATAGTGCTAGCATGAACATTGTAGTAGGATTGTAATATTTTATGACATTTTATTATTTCTAATTTCAATTTCTTGTAGAACATACTTATCCATAATTTTAAATGTTACAATGGTTAGGTATAGACATTCTCTGCTACCTCAAAACTTTTTATGAGTATGTGTAGAGTAGTGCAAACAGAAGATTTAGGGTTCAAATATTAAGTAGAGGCAATAATCTCCAAAGTGGGTGACACGATAAAAAAACCTAAATGACTATAAATGTTGATATAATTGTGCGTAAAATATCCGAATTCCCAAGCTCGCATATTAATGGAAAATTGAAAAAGTATTTTGCGATATTCTACCAGCCAGTAGTGGGGATCGATTCCTTGATTTAATGATGGATTGAAAAAATTTAGCTCTGATAACATTAAATAATAAAATAGAAGAGCATAATTATATACATCATGATGTATTTTAGGCTAAAATACAACATTTATTTATTTTTTACAACTAGTTATATTTTTTATTTTTTTTTATAAACGTGGTTTTCCTAAAAGTAGTCACTCTATATACAAAGTTTTTTAATTTATAATACTTTTACATATTTTTTTTGATTTTTTTAAATCATCAATTTTTGGGGCGTCTAAGTCATTTTCTACCCCTTTAAAAACTTGATTTCTAAAAAATCAAAAATAAATATGTAAATTATTGTAAATTAAACAAAACTTTATTTTAGATTGAATACACTTAGGTAAACATCCTTATGAAGAAAAATCAAAAAATTATAACGAATTGTAAAAAAAAATGAATATTGTATTTTCGCCGAAAATACATTACAATGTATATAATCAAGCTCTTAAGATCAAATCCATGAACTATTAGAAAAAACAAGAGGACTATGTCATATGTATAGCTCCTTATTAATTTCAACAACCATACAAAGGTTAATGCCAAAGTGGGTAGAGGCAGAGTACACAATCCTCTCTGGCTTTATCAGATTCCTATCCAATTAAGTCCCCCCATTGAAGAGTCCTCCCCTGGTAGCTCCGATAGGCATCTCGGATGTGCGCGGAGCTGGGTGGAGGTGTATGGGACGAGGATTTTGGACAGTGTTGTGGGGAGAGGTGATTGTAAGAATGCAGTGTTTACCCCCTCGAAGCTAACAGGTGGACAGCTGGTCATCTGAGTGTAAGGAAATGGATCCGAGCATAGGTGATCTACTCGGCGTGGAGCTGCAAATGATGGAAATTGCTGGGGAAGCTGTGAAGACGATCAAGCCAGGTGGGAAGGCTGACGTCCTCTGTTCCGTTTGGGCGGCAAAAACATACAATCGGGAACTCTTTAAGGCAATGATGTGGCGTTTGTGGAGGACAAAAGGAAACTTGCAGTTTATGGAAATGGATGAGAACTTGTTCAGAATCTCTTTCGCAAGCTCCAGTGATAGAGACAGAGTTCTTCATGGACGACCATGGTTGTTTGAGCGCAACCTGGTGCTTATTGCGGAGCTGAACGAGGAAACCGAGCTTGCCCAATTGGTGTTTGTCAAAACTCCGCTATGGGTTCATGTCACAGGCATTCCCCATCTCGTGGATAGACAGACCCTGGGCACAAGCATTGGGCGGTCATTCGATGAGGTGGAAGAGATTGTAGTTACTGAAACTGAATTAAAGGTTCGTGTCATGGTGGATTGTAGAGAGCCATTGAGACGTGGTATCTTCATTCAGGTGGGCACGCAGCAGAGGAGGTGGGTGTGTTTCCAATATGACAAATTGCCTATCTTCTGCTACTTTTGCGGAGTAATGGGACATGCAATCAAAGACTGTTCCAGTGTGCCGGAGGAGAAGAGGGATCTGTCCGAAGCTGAGTTACCTTATGGTAGTGGGTTGAGATTGGGGGCGAGACCAATGCGCCTTCGGGTTGAGAAGGAGAATGGGAATAGGGTAAACCCAGTAAGGTACGTGGGTGATCATACCCTCTCAAACAGGTCCAAGGTAGCGATGGGGAGGGAATTGGCAGATGGACTGGAGGATGGGTTCAATTGTCGGGGGGCAGTGGCTATCACTTCAGCTGACCCATTATGGTGCAGCAGTATCATTGGGCAGCAGATTAAGGGGTATGATGAACCTTGTAGGCAACAGCAAAGGTGCGGCAGTTCTGCAGCTGGTCCATTACGGTGCAGCAGTACTTTAGCGGAGGTGACTTGTTCTCGGTTGAATGCAGCAAAAGGGAAGGATGGGGGTGCTGTGAAGACGGCTGGAAGTGAGCTGATGGGCAGTTGCAGCGGGGGCAGCAATGGGGGCGAGAGAAGGGACTGCGAGGTGTTGTGGGGAATGATGGAGATCTCAGGACAGCGGAGCAATACTGAAGATGAAGCTGGCCCACTGAATTCAGCTAGCATCCACGGAGCTTCCAACACACCTTCGTCGAGAACATTGGAAAAGGGTGGTGATGAAGAGATTGAGCTGCCTACTCAGCAAGGCAGTTTGGGCATGGTTTGCTGCTCACCTGGATTGAGGAGGAGGACGACTGATGAAAGCTGTGGGACTATCAAAGGGGCTGTAGGATATGATGGGAAACAAGAGATGGGAGAAGGGGCGAGCAATTTGGGGATGGCCATGGGGAACAGCGCTGCCCAGCTGGAATGGCTAGCAAAGGATGATGCCCAGGCTGGTATTTCAAGGCCTAGTGAAGGGGAACCCCTAAGGAAATCCAAAGGAACGTGGAAACGAAATGCTAGGTGGATGGAGGAGGCTAATGGAAGGAATGAAAGGCGGGATGGAATTAAGGCAAAAAGGGGAATGATTGAGGAACCGGATGTTGTCTCCCCCACACCAAAAAGAAGGAAGGAAATTGGGAACTTGGGTATCAAGGAAATTGGGAATAAGGAGTGTATGGAGGTGGAGGCTGTGGGGGAACCCCAGCCCCACCTCATCTAAAATGGCAATCATGGCCTGGAATTGCCGTGGGCTTGGGAACTCATGTGCAATTCACTGTCTTCGTGACTTGGTCAGGAAACAAGTTCCCAAACTAATCTTCCTCTGTGAAACAAAGCGTACTGCTAAGGATATAGAGGAGATTAGGCGCAAATTAAGTTTTGAATGTTGTTTTTCAGTTGAACCAGTAGCGAGAAGGGGCGGTCTGGCTCTGTTATGGAACAATAAGGACCCAGCAAGCATACAAAGCTACTCAACCCACCATATTGATGCTTCTTTTCAGGGATGGCGTTTCACGGGCTTCTATGGCCACCCGGAAGCCAATTGTTGTCATCAGAGATGGAGTACTCTCCTTCAACTTTGTGGACAACGTCTCTCACCGTGGCTTGTAATTGGTGATTTCAACGAAGTTTTGGGACCATCTGAATATCAAAGCCATAGGACACGGCCGCAAAGTCAAATGGACCTTTTTTGTGAGACAATGGACAGTTGTAACCTGATTGATTTGGGCTATGTTGGGCCAACCATGACTTGGAGCAATCATCGTCAGGGTCCCCACAGGGTGGAGGCAAGACTTGATAGAGGTGTTTTGACACCCGATTGGTTGACACGCTTTCCGTTTGCAAAGGTTTTCCACATCCTGGCCTCATTTTCAGATCATTGCCCACTTCTATTTGTCCTTGACTCAAGAAGCCATAAGAGGAAGCCCCCAAGGGAGTTCAGATACGAGATGTTCTGGGCACGAGACAGGGAGACACATTCTATTGTTCACCAAGCATGGTCCTCGATACCCCATGGGCACTTGCCCATCTCAGCTATGATTGGGCGGAAGATTCAGGCATGTGGCAAGGAGCTCACAAGGTGGAATAGAACGAAGAGAGGCAATTTAAGACGTGATATTGATCGCAAACAGCAAGAGCTCGCTTCCCTTCTGATTCAGGAGCCTACGGATGGCAGGGATGAGGCGGTGAGGAAACTAAAGTATCAGATCAACCTTCTCTTAGAAGACGAGGAGCAACTTTGGAGGCAACGGGCCAAGACCCATTGGCTCCGTGAGGGGGATAGAAATACAGGTTTTTTCCATCGGACAGCATCAAATCGCCGGAGGTCAAACTGTATTGAATCTCTGCAAGATTCTGAGGGTAACTGGGTCAATGATCAAGATAAGATGCTGGACACTGCGGTATCTCATTTCTCGTCTCTGTTCACTTCCTCGGGGCCGAGTAATGTTGGCTGGGTCTCAAATCTTATCTCCAGGAAAATTTTGGATGTACAGAGACGAACTTTGACTAAGCCTCTCCAATTTTCCGAGGTTGAGAGTGCGGTCAAGGCGATGCGACCAACTAAAGCCCCGGGACCGGACGGAATGTCAGCAGGGTTCTTCCGCACTCATTGGTCTACGGTGGGACAAGATGTGTTCAAATGGTGCAATGCTTTCATGGAGGAGCCTGATCCGTCCATGTGCGACAGCCACCTGCGGGGGCTTAACGCAACCACTCTGATATTAATCCCTAAGATGGCGGGGGCTCAGAATTTATCTCATTACCGGCCAATAAGCCTGTGTAATGTAGCTTACAAAATTCTTGCTAAGGTGCTGGCAAATAGACTCAAGGTGGTGCTCGAGGACATCATTGGTGAGCAGCAGAGTGCTTTTGTTCCAGGACGACTCATCACGGACAACATGCTTGTGGCCTTTGAAGCCATTCATTCCCTCAGAAGGAGACGGAAGGGAAAGAGGCAAGAGGTCGCCATCAAACTTGATATGTCCAAAGCATATGATAGAGTGGAGTGGAACTTTTTGAAGTCTATTCTTGGAGCAATGAACTTCTGCCCGCGATGGATTGGCTGGATTATGAGTTGTTTATCAACGGTGCAGTATAGAATCAACATCAACGGTTTCAAATCGGCTTACTTCTATCCATCTAGGGGCTTGAGGCAAGGAGACCCACTCTTTCCATATCTATTCATGTTGTGTGCCGAGGGACTGTCTACGCTTATTTCAAATGCTACTGGTCATGGACGCTTAAGGGGCATAAAACCGACCCCGAGGGGTCCCATACTCACTCACCTTCTTTTTGCGGACGACGCCCTCATCTTCCTTCGGGCTATGGATCAAGTGATTAGCAACTTTTTGGGAATCTTACGGGTGTATTCCGAATCATCAGGCTAGCTGGTAAATGTGGACAAGACGGCGACTTTTTTTAGCTCAAATATGGACTACAACTCTAGAAGGAAGGTTACCCAATTGTTGGGGTCAGGGGGTAACGTACTCCATCACTACCTTGGTCTTCCTGCATGGCTGGGCAGAGCCAAGAAGGGGATGTTCAAAAGCTTAAAGGAGCGAATATGGAAACGTATTCAAGGATGGAAGGGTAGACTCTTGTCATGGGGCGGTAAGGAGGTCCTAATCAAGGCGGTTGCTCAGGCTATCCCGTCTTTCACGATGAGCATTTTTCTCTTGCCCAAGACACTCTGCCATGAGATCAATGGTATGCTTAGTAGGTTCTGGTGGGGCGAAATGGGGAATAAACGTAAAATGAGCTGGATTGCCTGGCGGGATATGTGCAAGTCTAAGCTGTCTGGGGGGCTCGGATTCAGAGATATTTTCTACTTCAACTTGGCACTTCTTGCCAAACAAGTCTGGAGGCTTACAACTAACACAGACTCGCTATGCTACAAGTTGTTGAAGGCACGCTATTTCCCAAATGCGGACATCTGGCAATGTCAGGAGAAAGAGGCCGACTCTTTCACCTGGAAGTGTATTCTCAAAGCGAGGGATGCAATCCAACCGAGTTGTAGGTGGTGAATTGGCAATGGTAAACGGGTCCATTTTTTTAGAGACGGCTGGTTAGAATCAAGGATCTTTAAGGCTGGCCCTCTCCTGAGCTCGATTCCGGAGGACGCGTTGGTCAATCATTTTATTGATGAGGATACAAACTCATGGAAGAGCGACCTCATAATGGCGGCGGTGGGCGAGCCTGGCTGGCTACAGATCAACCCGATTCCTCTTCCTCACAGGGATGAGGAGGATGCCCTGTTTTAGACGCTTGAACCTTCTGGAGCTTTCACTGTCAAATCCGCATACAGGTTACTCACTTCTATAGCCGAAGCACAACCGAATGCCGCGGTTTTTCAGGCTATTTGGAGGACAAAGCTACCTAGCAAAGTCCTCATTTTTGGATGGCAATTGTTCAGAAGTGCTCTACCTACCCTGCTGAACCTCCAGCGTAGGGGTATTACTGTGGACCCTTTTTGTTTGTTTTGCAGGTCCATTGTGGAGGACGACAACCACCTCTTCTTGGGGTGTTCGCGCACAAAGGGATTATGGCCCGGGATGGCAAGGCTCATCTCGGCGGGAGCAACCATACAGGATTTGATGATTTCAATAGCTAATAGAAATAGACTGAAGGACTTGGCAATGCTGATTTTGAGGTGCTGGAGGTTGTGGTTTATGCTCAACAGTCTTAGGGAGGACGGGATTCAATTGGATTTTGACGGAATTGCAGACTGGTGCCTTGATTTCCTCGAACAACATAAGCGAGCAAAACTGCTTTACCAGGATGGTTTGACTGATCAACCCCTTGTTCCCAAGTGGACTATGCCACCTCCCGGTATGTTCAAAATAAATGTCGATGCCAGGAAACATGGAGGAAGTGCTGTCACGGGATGTGCGGCGATCATTAGGGATTCATGGGGGGCCTTTATTGCGGCAAAAGGATGGCGACAACCTGGCAGGGGCGAGCCTTTGCTCATGAAAGCCAATGCTTTCCTCAGGGGAATAAAATGGGCTCTCCAACTCCGCTTAAGTAATGTCCAGATGGAAACCGACTCTCTTCTTCTCTTTAATTACCTGTCATTGCATTCTTCGGTTTCTGCACCAGCTGATATTATCATCAAGGAGATCATCACCATCCTATCTGTTTCTCCCCACATATCGGTTCATCATGTCTTTCGGGTTGGAAACATGGCGGCGCACTCTTTAGCTGACTTTGTGTCACTTTCTGTTTTGGATCATTATGTCTGGTGGGGTGATCCCCCCAAGCCATCTTGGCAAACATTTGTACAGATAATTTTTTGGCAATGTATTTTTTGGACCGCCCGTCCCAGCCTCCCTCTCAATTTGAAAGGAGGCCGGGATAGGGGGGTCTTTCACATAAAAAAAAACATGATAGAAAATAATCAATTATGCTAGAAAAGTTATAAAGATACAAATAGAATATTTCACACTCATTCTTTAGATGTCTCATACATCCCTAATCAAGACATCCTGATAACTCCTTTAACACCTTTTCGAGTGACGAACTGCGTATATGTCTAGTTAAATGTTTATTTTAATGTAAGTATATACGTCGATCAAGTAATAAAGAGTTGGTAGAGTATTATTCCCATGAGGATTGTGATAAATGCAATATACCTTCAAAATTCAATTGTCTAAAGTGAATTGGAGATTAAATGGGGTTTGAATTTACAGAAATAGAAGTAAACTTAACTGAGCTAACAGAAATTAATCAGAATGGAGTGGATTTGTTGAGATTGCCTTGAGATGATTGAAATGGGCAGAAGTGTAAATTCATTAACACATAATTATGTCAATTTGGTTCCTATTTAAGTTGATTGTGTAGAGATTACGAATCGAGGTTTATTTATATTCATATATGTTTTTCAACAGACATAAACCTTACCATGTTTTAGTTAATTGCTATATTCTCATGCAACTAGGTAAAATAAGGTTGATAACCACATAACCTAATTAAGATTATACAAAGTTAATAGGCATATTTTTATCCATATTAACATCAAACCACCATAAGTAGATAGAAACCTGTGCCTTATATATCATTCTTATTCAAATCCAACCTTTCCAAGCATGAATTTAAATATTCAATCAATCTACAAGGTTGCAAAGCTTGTAAATGCATTAAACATGAAATATAAGGGTGATCTCATACAACTAAAGTTACATCACAACTATATATTCATTTCAACACAAAGAAACTAAAGTCAACATAGATATGAGTTCAAATCATCCATATCTCTCACCATAAAGAAATTCAGCCCATAAACATGACTTCAATTCCCATTAAAATCAAGTTTAAAATCATCCCAAGCAAGGAGAAAAAGAACAATAAGAAGACAGATGAGAAGAGGAGATAAAACTCTATGTATTGCAGTAAAACAACTTGATTCTTCACTTGAATCATCCTCTTGCCATAGTGCTCATGTTTTTCTTTCCCTTTCTTAGCGGCCACGAGCCTAAGAAGTTATGCTTAAGAAACTCTAATAGAAATATTTATAACTCTCTTAGTTTGAAGCTTCACACTTATGAGATTTCACACACATTAGCTTCATGGTTGCAGCCTCCACCATACTGGATAGTGGCAGTGCAATTTCTTCTAATGCGGTGAACTTTATGGCCGCGGCCTCCACTATGCTGGAGACAGTGTGGCTCTTTTGACAGCTTCAAGTGATTCTCTTTCATTCCATCCTCTTTTTTTCTTGAATTAACATGGAAATGACTTTCCTTTTCCTACAAAAAATGTGAAAATAAGTAAGTGCATTCTAAAAAGATCAAATGAAATTGAAACAACTTAAATGAGATGAATTTAAACTAGATGCAACCTAAAAGGCATGAAAATCACACAAGATGTAAAAATTACATAATCGATGTAAACTAATGCAAAATCTATGTAAATTTATATGTTTCTCTGAAACTAACATTCAAACTAAGTGCAAAATGAACATTGATAACTCTATTTTTATACAGTTATCATCAAGCCATCCCAGGAAATTCACGATGGCTTCTCTGTCTCTCTAGGCTCCTTTATGAGCTCCTTTGAATTCTTAACTAACATTCAATTATATAGGACTCTCATAAGTATTTGCACAAAATCAATAAAATTTTTAAACATTTACCATATGCTCTAAATGTGAATCCTTAAACAAATAATTCATATATAATACAAAATATAAAATTTATCAATTATGTTTAGAAAGATTAAAACTTAGATTGAATTACAAGATTATTGTTAGTAAAGGCCCAATTGTAGTTAAAGTGAACTAATCTTATAATTGAGGCCCAATGGAGACCTAGTTAAATTGAGGTTCCTAACGAAGGTCATTTATACATGAAGTAGTATTTTAAGGTATCCTTCAGATGTAGGAGTCAAGTTAATTGAGTTAGAACTCAAGTCCCTTGTCATAAACTTAGGTTAACCCAATTACAATTGAGGTGAGCCTTCAATTTTAGATAGAAATGGGCAGCTTGAGGTGAGGTTAAGTCTCTACATAGCTAAATAAGGTGTAACTAAGGCTTTTCTGCACCTTAGTTGACCAAGTTTGCAATTGAGGTGTCTTAAATAAATGGGTTTTTAAGAATTTTGAGGCAACCTTAAATTATTATAAATCTAATGTTACGACTTTGAAGATGAAAAAAGGATTTGGGAGAATTGCTTTTGAAGGCTAAAAAATTGAGATTTTATTAATGGTCAAGTAGATTTGGAGGATTTAGCTTAGAGAAATACATTTTACTACATGAACCCCCTATATTTGCACTCACACTTATAGGAGTTATATCTAAGATATATAGGATGTTTTCTATGATTTTATCAAAATATTTTTATTGATATTACCAATTTGATGGTGTATTAGAAGGATTATGTTATGACCTGGTTTATCGTGGATTTCATGATTTTGTGAAGTTTTCCCCTCTGTAATTTAAGATGGTCTTATGGGAATTTGCTGGGATTTTATTATTTTTTATGACATGCATGCATTTTATGAGATTGTTGAGTTATATATTATTTGTTTATGCTACGGGTGCAATTCAGTTTCGGTGCCTATGGGTTTACTCATTGGGTACCCTAAATCGAGGACGGTTGGCTCTAATAAATTTACTCATGATGTCGGTTTGGTTTCTAGTATGAAATACTCATTGAAATTTGGATAGGGTTGGTTCCAAAGGTAGGGTACCTGCATATAAGTATATATAATCCATATATTATATAATATTATATTTCATATATTCTATCAACTCATTTTTAAGCTGTTCATTACTCTACTCAAATGTCCTCTTTTTTTTATGGAAAAGAAAGGATTCTAACTCACCCTCAAGCAGCCGCTCAACTTGGGAGGTTGGGAGAGAAACCTTGCTATACATTAACACTACAAAAGTCATTATACATGGCATTCAATATGTGAAACCCCACCTACTTTAAAACCTATCGAATGTAGTTTAAAGCTTGTATCAAGATGAAATTATGGAAATTAATTCAAACAAGGTGATTAAGTTAATTTCCCATAATTATTATAATAATTATGCACACTGAAGGATAAAAAAATGGTTATGTGGAAAGTGCAATTAATGTATGTATCATTTTATTTATTGATTTAATACTTGATATATTTATATCTTAAAATTTACAAGGTATAATGACTTAAAAATTTAAGAGATAACCTAAGATGGTATGATACCTTAATCTATAAAAGGCTTATATGTATACGTTAGACATATAAATATAATTCACGAATGATTTAATTAGATTTTGAATGATTTTTTTATTTTGAAGATTTATCACAATTAGGGCCAATAATTATAAATGACAATTAAACTAATCATTATAAGCCAATATGGGTCAATAGGATTAAAGTGGCTTAAATAATAATTGAAAACCATAAATATATCATGAATAATTATTTTAATTTTTTATTATTTGATTTATGAAAATTAGGATGATAATTAATGAGTTAAGTTGAAAAATGCTAGAAAATTCATAATTTAACTCCTATAAGACGAATTAAGGTAAAATTTGAAAGACTAGTGTACAATTATGGGCTTGATCGTATTGATGGGTTGGATTGTAAAAAAAATTATGAAGGGAAAGAGGTTAAATGACTAAGATTATATGATATTTTATGAATTAAATCATTTTGCAAATACCTTAGCATGCATTCATGGTTTTGAGGTGAGATTTTTTATGTATGGCTAAACTAAAGTGCTCTAAATTAGGAATGGATGGGATTATGCTAAACTTTGTTAGAAAATGCTAAATGACATATGTTAAGTATGATTAATTATTAATGATCGGATGTAATTAAGGCAGTTGACTTATGGGCACTAAAGGTGAATTTGCATTAAAGCAAATGTTGACATTTGTACCAACTATGGACACATGCCATTGTAGCATGCGTTTGTATTAAATTGAAGCAATTAAAGTCAACTGAAAATAATGCAAATATTAACTAATTGCAACCAAGTGCATTTGTGGTACATGGTGGGATGCCCATGGGTGATATGCATTAGATTTTTTATTTTTTTAACGATAAATGTATCTAAATTACCTATGCACCTTGGGTAAATAAATGACCATAAATTAAAGTGGAATTCTATGGCATAAAATGTCAAAATATGAAGCCAAATGGATGTGCACATTGTGGACAACAATGCTTATGAATTTTGGTTAATTGTTATTAAATAAAGAAATGCAAAAAAACCTACATGGAAATGCAGCTACCTAAGGACGTCCACAGCTAAGAAATTAATGAGCAGATTTTCAAATGGTGGAAATTTAGGGCAGGAAATTAGTGAAGTGGACAACATGGACGTCCAGCCTTAGCAGTAGCAATTAAATATATATATATATATAAAAATTTCCAGCAGCTATAAAGGGTGGAAATTGAGGCAGTTATGTAGACCATAGGAGCATGGAAACTTAGGCAGCAAGCATGAATATGGACAGTCTAGATTAGTCAATGGAAAGAGGGGATGGACGATTCAATTTAAGGCAGTAAATTAGATGAATTAATTTAATGAATTAGGTGGCACAAAGGGGCAGATTTCAGCACCTTATAAATAGATGATGGGCAGTAAGGGAGAATGGTTTTCAACGGGTTGAGAAGAAAAAAAAAAAGAAAATGAAAGGAGGCAGCAAGGGACATCCAATACAGGTATGTTGCAAAGATTTTTACCATCTTTATTCCATGTTCAATTAACGTCCAGCAATTACATGAAAGAAAAAATATTTATGCCATTTAAAGGGGACGTCCAACCTGCATATGAAAAAAATGAATTTATGCCATTTAATGGGGACGTGCGATCTGGATATGAAAGGGAGAAATTTCAATAATTAAACAAATGATATATGATGAATTACTAGCACCAAGGGTTAATGAATTAAGAATATATCATATATGGGTACACCTTCAAGTGGACACCCAAATTATGTACAGGTTTAAATTTTGGTTATATTTAAACTTAAAAATTTTTATGTGAATTTAGGGTATTATAAATCATAAACAAGCCCTTAAAATGATTACAGAATGGTTGATAGATAGTACCTTACATATGTATAGTTAAGGTGCAAGTTGCATAAATAAAATTTAGAAGTATGAGACTATATAAGGCTGTTTTGTAAAAGGGGATAAATTCCAAAAAATTGGATTGAATTTAGCTTGCTATAGAGTCTATACAAACCCTTAAGATGATTATAAGAATTATTAGTTGATAATTCTTTTATATATACATACAAAAAATGAAAGGGTAGGAATAATATATGACAAATATGTATGTATATGTGGCTAAGTTGAAATGGATTATCTTTTAAAAAATTTAGAGTGAATTGAGCTTATTAAAGGTTGTAAACAAGCCACTTAAATGATTTCATAAGTTGAGAACTCTAAACATGGGGATTAAATGGAGTAATAAACAATCACTAAGTTGTATACGTATGTGATTGTTAAAAAGTTGAATATAAATTCAAAAAGTTGAATATAAGAAAGTCTCTTGAAAATTTAAATGAATAAATACCTTAGACTTGGGTATTTAATAAAATAAATGAGCAATTGCTATACTTATAAAGGTAAGTATGTAATATGTCACTATTGAAGAAAGTGAATATTAATGGTTATTAAAAAGGGTGAGTATGGCTAAATAAGAAATGTGGGTGATCATTTTAAACAAAGTTTTGATAGACAATTCGCATGTTATAGGATATGAAAGGATATCTTGAATAATTTTAAGAAATTCTTACACAAAATATAAGTATAGAAGGAAAGAAATAACTCATGTATTAAATTTGTATGGGTATGTGGTTATAGGAAAATACAAGTGCTAATGTCAAGGAAGGAATGATTTAAAAGTTAGCATGTTATGGACCATATGAGATTAAATCCTTGTGACACGTATATGAGAATTGAAGGAAAAAACAAGGGATGAAAAACACAAAGGATCAACTCAGGTAAGCAAGCACTTTTTTGAAAATATTGATTTCATTTGGAAAATTGAAATGATTACAAATGTTTTATAATGGTGCTTAAGATAGCATTTTCAAATGCTATTTTGTTAACAAATATTGAAATGATTTGAACTTGTTTTGTTAAGATGTTTCAAGATTGCTTACAAGGTAAGTAAGAGAACCTTTATGAATGTTAATTTTGTTTCAAGTACATGAATTGATGATTTTAAAATTTGCTTACAAAATAAGCAAATTCAATTTTTAAAAATATGACTTTAATGAAAAGCCTTAGCATCGCTTCATTGTAAGCATGCTCAAATCTTGAAGGTATGATCTTACTTTGTATCAATGACACATTTGAAGATGGTTTCTGGTTAAGTAAGTTCTTAGAAATGCTATTTCAAAAGCATTTATGATGAAAGAGTTTTTGATTCTCTTTCAAGATGATATTTGAAAACGAACATTGGGAATTCTATTCCTAAAGAGTTTTGAGAAAAAAATTACATGATTTTTCATATAATGATATTTGTAAATAAATAGGGCTTTTGAAATGGCTTATAAATGTTTTAAATGGTTTATATAGATGCTTTGAAATGATTTATCAAAATATTTTTAGTCTCTTTGAAAATTGAAATACTTTGAAAAATGTCTTGTACTCATGTTTTTCTTTCTAAAAGAGTTTTAAGGATGACTCACTTAATAACTTAATGATTATTTTATTTAAATAAAATTTAAAAGATAGTGTAAATGCTTCTCTACATCAAAGTGGTAAAGAGGGTATGTGGATGAGGCATATACTAACAATAAAATAGAAGCAGATATGTTTGCCTATGCTTTGTTCATAAAAAGTCCAGAAAATAGAATAAAAATGTTTACAAGAAAAGTCTATTCTTTTCAATTTTTGAAATATTTCAAAATCGGTTTACAAGATGATTCTAAAATGGTTTATCAATAAATAAGAAATATTTTTGAAAATGTTATTTTCTCAAGTATTATAAATATTTTGTAAAATTGATTTACTAAAGTATTTTTAAAATTCTTTAAGGGTGGTCCTCCGAACATTATTATTTGAAGACGGTTTATGAAAATGTTTTATCTTTGAAAAATAATTATGCCCAGTTCTTAAAATGGATCATAATATCAAGTTTTTACTTGAAAAATCACATGATTTTTTAATTGTGTTGATTTTATAAAATCACGATAGCATGACGATGTGAATACAAATGAGTGTGCACAAGGATTATGTACTAGGCCCATGGTAGAGGCGGTTGCAGACCGAGACAGTTGCATATTAAGGCCAACCTCTACCTGTGGCCAAGTCGCTAAGGAAGGCCGGAGGCTGGCGGCGCCCTCCCTGAAATGGGAGCAAGATCATGGACAACCGCCTAGCTATCGGTGTAATCACATGAATGGTTTCTTTTTCTATGGAAGAATGATCACTTGGTAAGTGTCATCTACCAAAGGGTTAGAAACACATATGCATATCATTTGTTTTAAAAGCCTCAAAATGGGAACATGAGAATATTTTTTTGGACATGATGATGTCTACAAGAAGTAATGTTTATTTAATAATATTTCAGAATATAACAATGTCCACAGAAAATAATGTTTACTCACCTATTTCAAGACACTTTTTATATATGCATATGCGTTGTATTGAAAAGTCCAAAAATTAGGATGTGAAAAAGATTTATACAAAATTGTTTCAGGACATATAATTTTCCTTATAGAATATGGTTTCTATGTAAATGATTTAGGACGTAAGATTGTCCTCATAAATATAGGTTTATATAAAAATAATTTAGGACATACATTTGTCCTCTTATAAAAAGTTTATATGAATGGTTTATAGGAATAGTTTTCAAGATTGGTTTGTATGTATGATTGTCATGAATGATTTAAATAAAAAGTTTTATGAAGGATTTAAAAGAAAAGTTTTATAAAGGGTGTAAATGAAAGGTTTTCATGAAAGATTTCTTTATGTTGGTAGTTGATTCTTGATAAGTGCCTTCTACCAAACGGACAGAAATGCATTTATATGAAAATGCAAAATCCTTGCTTACTGAGTTCATTACTTACATTTTGTTTTTCCAAACCTCAGACAGGTATAAGGAAGCTCAAGAGTCGGAGAACATGAGTATTTGAGGAAAGGTATGAGATAGTATTTATGTGTGTGCTAAATGATTAATTATATGTATCAAATGATATGATTGAAATTTTTAAGATACGATAATGTATGTATACAAGTGTAGGTGTTTAGTATTCAATTATAAATGAATTTTATATGGCTATGGCTTGGCCAGGTTGTTAAAACCAAGAATGTAAGAGAATAAGATGAAAATTTTT
>JAXCLR010045350.1:0-17803 GCA_035584095.1 Annona squamosa | reverse complement strand
AATCATTTATAGTAAAACATCATAAGAGAAATTCAAAAGTTATTTACATTTTTTATTTTGTGAAAAAGGGCAAAATTTCATTTTTCTTATGAAATACTTTTGAAACAACATCATGTAGAATTTGCTTACTAAAAAGCAAATTCTTTAAAAAAACACTGACATAAAACATAAAACTCTTTAAAATTATATTCAATGAGAATTTTTTTACTCATAAACAATTTCTCAAATATATTAACATAAAGCATTCCCAACATTGGCAACACTTGAGATAAATTATTTATCATAAACAGTGTTGCTTACTTCCCATGAAGCAAACCTAAAAGCTTTTCATTTAAAGCCATCATTTTTCAAAACTTGTGCTTGCCCACTTGTAAAACATTCATAAAAACATAGGAATATCGTCATTTCATCACATAAGAAAATTTTAGTAATTTAAAAAGTTCGCTTGCTTACCTAAGATCACCATAGTCCCTTTCTTCCATTCTTTTCCTTGCTTTTGCCTAAATAAATGAAAATAATATTTCATTTATTCACATTAATTTCAAATATGCAAATCCTTTAGGTTTTCTAACCTATATAAATTCATTTGGATTTACCTTGACCCGCTTGTCCTTCAAGACGGGTATTCCTACTTAGCACATAGCCTATAAATATCAATCATCCATTCATTCATTTTAATTTCTTTATGTAGGGTAATCTTACATGAACATATTAATCATTCATTAAATCATTATTTGGAAGTTCATTACTTCCATTTATCATTTTTAACATATTTTCCATTTATTACTCATCGGTGCTCATTTTAAGCATTTTTGCATTTTAATACTTCACATAATCCGTTTATCATTTTCAACATCAAAACATGGAAATCAAGTCTTATACGTAACCCTAAGTTCCATCCTCTCTAAAACTCACCTTTAATAGATTAAATCCTCGTAATCACTTATAATACTTGTTTATATCCCATTATAATTTAAATTCCATCCCAAAAATCTGGAATTTAATATTTTTCTCGATTTATTCTTTAAGCTGTCCATAATGTTGAATTCAGGCACACTAAATTCTCAAAATCTTGAATTAATACCAAATTAAGTAGTTTTGATCTAAAATTTGTACCATATCTTAATAACGACACTAATTAACGAAAATAAATATTTTCTACATGAAATATTTAGGATTTTTATTTATTTTGGTATTTTTACTCTGCTGGACAGCAGTATCCCTTCTTAGACAATCCAAATCACGTATTTATTCGGTATATTTATACAATTAAAAAATCAATTTTTAATTTTTTCTGTGATTCTAAATATGTCATATATATCATGTAAATGTTTCAGTTCCAAATTACTTCTATAAAAATTATGAAAAATTATTTTGTGCTGCTGATCTTGACACCCATTCAACCCTATTCAGGTTGATTTTCTCGGATTTGAAATTTCAAAAATTCTTATCCTTTTGAGCTAAAACTTGGGTAGTTTCTTAATTATCATAACATGAGTCTTTTTACAAATGTTCATTTTAAAATTAATCCATTTACTATTTCTTCTATATTTTTCTTTTCAAGTCCAGATTTACTACACTTAAGTGTAGATTAGATGATATGGGCTGTTTAATCTCCAAATTAAACTTTATAAATCAACTTATAAAATTCATTTAACTCTGAATCATCATATAATCATGATTAAATATCAAAACAGAAACATCTCATAGGATTTAAGAAAATTCCATCCATGATTTTCAACCCAAAATCAAAAAGTATACTTACTTGGAAGTGAATCAACTTGAACACCAATTTTCCTAGCTTGGTTCCTCTTCTTTCTTCCCATTTTTTCTTCGCCATTTCTCCTCTTTTCCACCTCCTTATGCTGCTGGAAAATGGGGACATGAATGGGCTGCCTTGGTTGGGAATTTTTCCCATTTTTATTCTCTCTTTCTCTCTCCTATCCATATGGACGTATACTAAGAGCAAAGGTTGAATTTTCCAGCTTTGTGGGCCCCACTTTTTGCTTTATTTAAAGCATGATTAATACATGCTTATCCCCTATTACTGACATGGCAAAATATGAGCCATATAAATGATGTAATTATCTTATAGAAATTATCAAAAATCCATTCATTAATGGACACAAATCTACCCCTTGTTTGGATGTCCACTTTGCAATAACTTTTGCCATTTTTTTCAAATGAATTTTTACTTTAATTTATGGCTAGTTAATTACCCTAGGTAGTAGCCTAATTAGGGGGCCATTTATCTTATTAAAAAATCATAAAAAATAAAATACGGTAGCCTAACTGTCCACATCTCCTATTGTGCACTTGCTGTCCACTTTTGTGGGGTCCACTTATAGTAACTCTTCGCACGATTTTTCCACACCATTTTACTTTAATTAATGGCTAATTAACTACCCTTGTTATGTATCTCATTTAATTATATATTTTTTAATTTTTAAAAATAAAAAATTCCATGTAAACAACCCATTTGGCGTCCATTTCATGTTCCTTTGAGCTAATCCATTAGCCACTAAATCATGCCATTAATCAATTGATTTTATCATGAATTTTTTCAATTAAATTAATTCATAAAATCTATGTGTAATTACCTCCTTTTGACACTTCATTTATACCATTAATCATATAGGTAATCACCTTACTTTAACATAAACACAAGTTCACATTTTTGGTCCACAAAATTCAATAATTATGTACCCATTTTCATGAAACCTATATCCCATCATCATTTGCTTAATCCAAGCCTCTCATTACATAGATCTCATAATTTTAACCATTTTTTCAAATTTCGTCTCAATTTGGCTTTTATAGCTCAAATTATGATCATTTGAATTTTTTGAACGGTGTTGATCAATTTTAACCCAAATTTCATCATTATTTTCATAATATAACCTTTTCATATGATTAAGCACAAAATTATGTGCTTACCTTTTAATTTTCATCTTAATCCGCCTTCTCGGCATCAAGTTAATATATGAGGTAATTATCTTTAATATATAAACATTCCTTAATCCTCATTTAGCCTCTTTAATCACATTAACCCATATCGGCTTGTATTAATCATTCATAATCATTCGCCCTAATTGTAATAAATCATCAATATTGAAATAAACATCATTTATAATTCCACTAAACCATTCATAATTCATATGTATTTGCCAAATGCATATATATAACTCTTTCTTGGGTCAGGGTATCACAAAAGTGTAATTGTGGAATTAAGATGAAAAATGATAGAAAATTAATAACTTGACACCTACAAGGCGGATTTTGATGAAATTTGAAAGGTAAGCTTACGACGGTGAGCCCAATCTTATGAATGGATTAGATTAATGGAATCATGATGGGATTAGGGTGATAATTAATTATTTTTATCCCAAATCCAAAACATAAATTCAAGTCGTCATAACTTGATGTAGAAATGTCGGATTGAGATAAAATTTGAACGATGGAATAGAAATATGAAATCTATGAGATGAATGGGACGGATTGAGATAATTATTATGAGAAGTTACTTTCTTGGGGAGCAAGTAAGAGATTACTTAGGAAGCTTCATGAAAGTTGTAAAGAGGGCAATTTGGGAAAGGTGAAAATGAAATTTTCAAAAATCCCTAAGGGGTTATTTAAGCACCAAAAAAAGTGACTTATAAAAGGAGAAAAAAGGGGAACAAGGGGGTTGGAAGTTCCAGCAGCAGGGGAGAAGGAGAGAGGAAGACAGAAAGGAAGACAGAAGAAGAGAAAGAAGGGAGGAAAAATAAGAGAAAAATGGAAATTTTCTCAAAGGGCAGCAGCTAGGGCATGTCAAACTAAGCAAAGGGGAGAAAAAAAGAAGGAAATTTCAAGTTCTCAATGGAGGGATTATCAATTAATCAAGTAAGTATATGTTAATCTTGATTTCATGCCTCCAAGCTAGAAGTTATATGATGTTGTAGACTAAAATATGAACGGAATAGTAAATGAATGAATTTTATCATGAAGCATTTTTTAAACGTTCATTATGGGGTGATTAAGTAAATATCCAATTTTTAGCCTAAAAGGATAGGCACATTTTAAATTAAAAATCTAGGAAAATCAACTTGAACAGGGTTGCATGGGTGTTAGGATCAGCTGCACCAAAGGATTTTTAATAATTTTTAAACAAGGAATTTTTAGTTGAAACTTTTAAATAATATATAAAACATATTTAGGATCACAAAAATAAAATAAAAATTAGGTTTTTATGGGTATAAATATACCCCATAATTAATGTGATTCAAGTTGTCTAAAAATGGATTCTGCTGTCCAGGAAAGTAAAAATACCAAAATAAATAGAAATATTAAATATTTCATGATGAAAATATTTATTTTAATTAATTAATGTAGTTATTAAGGTATTTTAGACATTTTAGATCAAAAATGGTTGATTTGATATTGATTCAAGATTTTGCAATTTCAGTATGCTTGATTTCATCATATGGGGA
The DNA here is from genome assembly GCA_035584095.1 of Annona squamosa. NCBI lineage: Eukaryota > Viridiplantae > Streptophyta > Magnoliopsida > Magnoliales > Annonaceae > Annona > Annona squamosa. The sequence goes on along the minus strand of JAXCLR010045350.1, from coordinate 13,334 downwards.
TAGTTGGAGAAAAAAATCAAAAAGAAATATGAAAATTTTGTATTAATTTTCAAAATTGATATATATGTTAATAGCCTAAATTTGGATTAATAAAAGTGGATTATTTGATAAAAATTCGGATTTATAAATCTGCTTAAGGTTATGTGTCAAAAGACACGTTAAACGGGTTAAAATGGATTCCAAAGTTGCTGTTTTGGAAACCTATGATTAGTGGATTTAAATTCCATAAAAATACCCTAAGTACAGTGGTAATTAAGGGGTTTAATCATGCTAGAATTAGAGATAAGTTGTTGTGTTAAATTTTTTTAAGAAACACATGATTTATGTGTTGAGAAATGGATGTATATGAAGAAATAAGTATGAATACCTGACTTGGAAGACAAGTGGGTTAAGTTAGATGAACTTATGAAGTTTGAAAAACTTGAGGAATATAAGTATTTAAATATGATGCAAATAAATGAAATATTATTTTCATTTATCTAGGCAGAAAAGGATTATGGTGATCTCAGGTTAGCAAACTAACTTTCTAAAATGATATTTTCTTTCTATATGATGATATGTGATTAAAATTATTTATGATCATGTTAAATGAATGAGCAAGCACAAGTTTTGAAAATGAAGACTTTAATGAAAAGCCACAAGTTTTGAAAATGATGAATTTAATGAAAAGTCATAAGTTTTGAAAATGATGACTTTAATGAAAAGTCATAAGTTTTGAAAAAGAATGACTTTAAAGAAAAGCCTCCAGATTTGCTTCATGGGAAGCAAACAACATTTTTAAGATAAAGAATTAATCATAAGTATTGCCATGGATTAGCAATGCTTTATGTTAATGGATTGAGAAATTTGCTTATGAGTAAGCAAGTTCTCCACGATAATGTTTTCAAAGGATTTCATATTTGATGCCGATAGTTTTAAGAATTTGATTTTAAGTAAACAAGTTCTTTATGATGTTGTTTCAAATGTATTTTATTAGAAAAAAGGAATTTTGCCTTTTTTCATAAAGCAAGAAATGTAAATAAGTTTTGAATTTCTCTTATGATATTTAATGATAAATAATCATGTTATAAAAGGAAAAAAAAAGAAAAGAAAAAGGATATTTGATTGAAAAGGATTTGTTTTGCTAGGTCTTGATAATTAAATAATAAATAATAATTTGGACATAGTTCGTATGTTTTAAAATGATATTCAAAAAGTTTTTATTTCCTTGAGATAAGGAAATCTATATTGAAAATATATTAAAAAATGTTTATACAGGTGTGTTAAAAGGGATTTAAAGATGACCAACCTCCTTTGTTGTTTTCATAAAAAGGTTTTAAGGTGTGTTGTTTTTCAAACATTTCAAATGTTTATCAAAATATTTTACTCAAAATGTTTCTAACAGAATTTAAGGAAGGTCATCCTAAAATTAGATTTCAAATAATAACTTGTTAAAGTGGATGCGCTCACTTATAAGTTTACGCGAATTGCGGTCGATGTTGCATTTTTAAAAATGATTTTTAAAAATTTTTTGTGTGGTTATGGATGTAGACAGAGGTCTATGATCTCGGTTTAAAAGGTCATGGGCTGCAGTCTATGGTTCTTCAAACCAATCATGTGTTATGGATGCAGACAAAGGTCTGTGATCCCGGTTTGAAAGGACATAGGCTGTAGTCTATGGTTCTTCAAAGCAAATAAGTTGTGGTTCATCATAATAATGTACAGTGCACCAATATAAGAAACAGGCAGGTTGTAGAGCACGGTTGGGATGACCAGGGCCCAGTCTACATAAGGCAAAGTCGCTAAGGGATGGTAGGAGTGCCAGCGATGCCCTCCTTGAGATAGGAGCAGGATAAATAAACAGCTGCCTGGCTAGCGTGTTGTTATGGATTCTTTTTCAAAAGGTAGCATGATCACTTTGTAAGTATTACTACTAGATGAGGAGAAATGTATTTGCATACAGTTTGCTTTTCAAAAGCCCAAGGATTGAGATATAAAAGCATTTATAAAAAAGTTATAAATCACATCCATAGCTGCTACTCATTTTCATATTTTTTTTTCCATTTTTTAATAATCTCATTTTGATGGTAAATCGCACACCTAATTAACCTTTAATTTATGCATTAATTTTACATAAAAAATTAACAAAAATGGCAGAAATCAACACATCATGCACATCCAAAATCCACGCTATGCTATCCACGTTTTTTGCTCCTCATGGCAGCTGCATTTCATAATTTTTTGCAAGGAATTTTGCATGATTAAATGCACATTGTTGTGTCCCTACATGTCAACTACCTGTGTGCATATTTATAAAATGAAAAAATTAAAAATAAACAATTGCTACAGCCCATGGATGTTCCCATCTTGCCACCTTACCTATGCCTGTTTTGAGCACTTGTAGCCTCATCATGGTGGACATTCATTGCTGCGATTTTGTATGGATTTTTTTCATTTCATAATAATGCATAAAATACCCTGAAAATGAGCTGCATTTGACACCTAATTTTCCATTAAAATCATGCATTTATTCCATGTACTCTAGCATTTATTACATGGTACTCTTGATGTGAAAAAGTCAACCATGCTCACTTTTTTAATGTAGGTATTTTTTCAACATTTTATGATTAATCTAAACCTTCCAAAATATGCATCTCATAATTTCATTCAACTGTTTCAAATTTCATCTCAATACGATTTTCCTAGCTCAAGTTATAGCCGTTTAAAGTTAACGGTTGGATTTGTTATATAATCAATGAATCATAACAGTAAATTCATCAAGGATTTTTATAACCCAATAATTCCATAATACCAAGCCCAACATTATTAATTTTTATCTTATATTTCACTTGAATCCGCCTTACAGGCGTTGAGTTAGGAATTTTCTAATATTTTTCCACTTAACTTGACAATTATCATTTAAATTCCCATAATTCATATTAAATAATTTAATATGATTATCCATGATGTATTTACACATTTCAGTCAACAATAATTTACTCTAATCCCATTGTCCTATATTAGCTCAAAATGATTACGTGAAGTATCATTGCTAATCCTTAGCCCTAATTGCAAAAATTAGCAAAATCACATAATCATTCAAAATTTAATAATTACACATATAAATGTTATATACATGATTAATTCATACATATGGGTTCTACATAGGTTCGGTTTCACAAACTTTCAAAGACAGGTCATAAAAAATGCCTTAATCATGTCCATGAATTGGTTAAATTGAGTTTTGCTTTGGAAATTTCTCCAACTGGAATAAAATTTTTCATGTATATGGAAAAAAACTACCTTCTAAAATGACAATTGTATGTATTAGAAAAACCTTTGATAAATTAGAGAGGATTACTCTGATTTTGAAAGAAAACAAGATCAGTTCATAGGTATATCAGTTTCATCAAGTGATTCAGGACAAAAATACAAGTATTTTCAACAAGTACATACTCAAAAACAAATTTAACATCTCATTAAGGTTCAACTTTTCCTATGTGGCACGCTGACCTGAGCATCACATCCTGAGCCTTACCTCATAATCGTTACTGACTGGTAAATGTGATCAGGATTTTTGTCCTATCACGTGGCGGGTTTTTAACAAATAATTATCTAGCAATATATATATTTTCATAGGAGTGTATTTCCTCTTAATTATATCTCCGATAATAACTAATTCATTTCCAACCATTCAACACACAATAAAGCATGTTATTCAAAACATTTCAACATTCTCCTAAATCAGATGTCACTGCATGTTATAATCATGGTTGTCCTTATGAAAACAACAACTCAATTACATCCATTCAACATAAAATCTACTATATCATAGTAACGGCAAATGTTTTTCTCTTACTTTAATGATATTTTATTTGCACCTTTGCCGAGTCTCTTCATTCACCTGTCTATGGGTTTGAAAAACAAAAACGTGAGCTGTACACTCAATAAGCAAGTGATCAACTACTTGCAGAGCAGAAAACTTTTATTTGTAATCATTTTGAAAAGCAACTTTATACCCCCTCGGGGATATATAATGACAATGTGATGAATGAATCATAATCCTTTAGGATGGAGGCTAGTTATCCATCTTCATCTTTTCCCGCACAGGGGGACACTGCCAACCCTTAGCCTATATCAGCGACTCGGTAACACCAAAGGGGGACAATCGGTCCACTTATTCCTTTAAGGTGAACCTTATGCATTGTGCACGTGTATTATCCATGACATGCTAGTATGATTTTTCACACATATTACCGTAGGACAAAAATTTTTAGCAATTATAAAATAGTTATCTAAATCAATTTGCAATACATAATGAGCTAAGGAATGGCCATCCTTAAAAGTGAAAAATTAATTTCAAATAACATTTGCTAAAACAATAAAAGCAATTAAAACATTATTTGCAATTATTTCGAAGAAATGTTTAATAAATAAAATTCACTTAGAAGATTTGCTTGCTTACCTTGATCGTGAGAGCTTTCTGGATCAACGTTTTTCTTTCCTTTGCCTATGACAGAGTAGCATAATATCCATGTAAATTCTATTTTCTTGCATTATTTAATTTTCCAACCCATTTCCATAAATATTCATAACCTGTTTAATTTCCAAGTCGGGTATGCATACTTTATGCCCTTACGTATCTCAATTATTCATTATGTTTCATATTTAATTCCCAAATATTAATCTCAAAATTTGAGAATATCAATTCAGCAATTCATTTCACATTTTTTTCATCATATTTGAACATATTTTTGAATTTAATATTTTACATAATGCATTTATCATCTTAATATGTGCACTACTTCACATAAGTGCGTCTAACAACGTCTAGTTCATATATTTCTTAAATTTCTCAAATCAACAACCTGTCCTCTGATTCAAAAAGTTTATACACTTCATTTAACACCTATTTAGTGCGTTTTTACAAATTTTTAACCCACAATTTTCAAAGTTCCAAAAACAGCCACTTTGACATCCAATCTCTACACTTTATGCGTCTCTTTTGATACTCCAACATAAACAGATTTTTTTCTACTTGATTCCAGAAATTTATTCCAATTTTATTACACTAAATTCAATAAATTTTCACATATTTGAAATCCATACATAAGTTATTTGCAAAACAGCAACATTTTATATATGTATAAGGTACCCATTTACACCATTTCGACGTCCACTTCACACTCCTTTCAAAATCCAAATTTTGTCTGTTTACGCAAAGTCCCTTTTCATGTCCAAAGTGTCCTATATTTAGGGTATTTTACCCTACAATTTATCCATAATTTATTTGTATAATTTTCTTTATCATTTTCATCATTTAGAAGTGAATTTTGGGTCTTAGAAGAAATCTTAACTAGCTTACCTTCTATACTTCACAAATTATGCTAAATTTCATACATATTCAACACCAAATCAAGAATTATCATGTGATTATATTCACTAATTCAAACAGAAATAGTAAATACAAATCTCAACAAGTTTAAGCTAGTGTAGGAGCTTATACATCACATTAATCACTCTCTACTTACATCTAACTCTTAATTACACTAGTTGCTATTAATTTTTTATTAAATTCCCAAATGAAAAGCATCATAAATCTTCATTAAAGGATGCATTATGAATCATATTTTCTTCCCATAGATTGAGTAAAAAAAATAAAACTCATTCATACCCATTATGTACTTACTTGTATAGAGAGTAACACTTAATTCTTCTTCCCAAGCAAGCTTTCTCTTCTTAACTTATCCTTTTCTTCCCTTTTTTCTTCACTTAATTTTGGGTTTAAAAGGTGGTGAAAGGGGAACGTGAGGTGCTACTGGAATGGGAGCTCAAAATGCATAAATTTCTAAGTGTCCATCACACACAAAGGACGTCCCTTTGTTTTTATGCAATTAGCTAGAAATTTCCAGCTAATGGGCCCCACGTGCCACCACATCAATGCTAATTCCAATGCAATTCAATCCCCTTATCTGACATGGCAACTTGTGGGCCATTTAAATTATTTTTTACTTAATTAAAAATTCACTAATTATCCATTGCATTAAACCATCTCAACTCTATCCACCAGACCACATCCATAATCAGTTGCTATTTTCCAATTGTTTTCAACAAATTTTGCAGCTAATAAATGCATATTTATATTCCACAATACCTAGGCTAATTATCCATGCATTTATCAATTTTTAAAAATACAAAAAATCACATTTTGATCATTTTCACGGTCAAAATTTTCTGCACCATTTTCTGTCGCCTACACTCGTTCCTCTTTTGCACCAGCTTATCTCATCATCGTTAATTTTTTTCCAGCCTTATTTAATCACTCATTTAATTGTCTAGTAGTGTAGGGAATTTAGGATCATTTTATCTTAATAAAAAATTATAAAGTATGCATTGAGATGCTAAACCGTCCACATCATCCATGGAATGCTGTCCATTTTTCCTTTCCCATTCAATGGTAAATATTAGCTCTTATTAAATCTGAATTTCACTTTAATTTAATGCAAAATTATCCTCATTAACTCATAGTTGACTTTGGGTATTTATTTTATTATACAATATTTCGCAAAATGCACTTATAGGGCTGCTTGGATGTCCATATCTACCACCTATTCCATGCTCTTTTTGCATTATTTAATTATGCATTTAATTAAGAGATAATTACAGAGATTTTCTCATTTTTAGTAAATTACATAATACCCTACAAATTACCCCCTCTTGACACCTCAAATTTGTCTTCTTCCATTTGTTTATTTTATTCAATTTCATCATAAATGCTATTTACTTTATGATTTGAAAAATCAAAACATGCAATATTAATCCCTTAATCATTTGCAAAACCTTGATTTCATAATTGTAGCTGTTTACTTCAAATTTCATCTCAATCCGATCTTTCTAGCCAAAGTTATGATCATTTTAAGTTTTGAACGGTGATGATTAATTTTCATCAAAATTTTCATAATTTAGTTTTTCCATGAGATTAAGCACAAAATTATATGTTTCTCCCTCAATTTTCACCTTAATCTGCCTTAATGTCACCAAATTACGAAGTTTTCAATATTTTTTCAACTAGTCTCTATAATTAGCCTCCTAATATCCATTGATTATCTTATCAATTTTAATTAATTTGTTCATAACATGATAATAACTATCCATCCTTATTATGATATTTCAATCATATTAAACCACATTGTCTTCAATTAGTAAATTTAAACAATCACTCACACACAAATGATCTAACTGCAAAAGCTTAGAAATTACAAATACTTCCATTATGAATACATTATTCATACATAAATCATTCAATAGCATTTACATGACTTCTATTCAAATTAGGGTTTCACATCCTAACTGAAAGATTTTGAAATTCCAAGTATGGTTCGCTTACAAGGCTTACAAGAGTTCAAAGTGGGGTCTCGATTCGTTTAATATCACAATTTATGCAAGAATTACCCAAGATTTTCAAAAAAAAAAAATTTGAATGTGACAAAAATTATAATCATGACAAAAATCTAATCATCAGGGTTGTGAAAGAAATATTGTGAGAAAATTAATGCAACACATTCACCCTCTGTAACGCCCCGGCCCTTATTGTCATAGGTATTGTCCACTTTGGGCCTTGGCCCACACGTTTTGCCCTTCTAGGTTCACGCGCATCCCATCCTTCCCCAAAAGGCGCCTCGACAGTGTAACTCCAGCTGCCTCCACTTATAGCCTAGGCCCCTCCCTCTTCCTAACCGATGTGGGATTTCACATTCACCCCCCCTTAGAGCTCTAGCGCCCTCGCTGGACACACCAGCAGGACATCGGGAGTCAGCTCCGACACCATTATGTAATGCCCTGGCCCTTACTGTCGTAGGTATTATTTGCTTTGGGCCTCGGCCCGTACTGTTTTGCCCCTCTAGGTTCACGAGCATCTTGTCATTCCCCAAAAGGCGCCTCGATAGTGTAACTTTAGTGGCCTCCACTTATAGCCCAGGCTCCCTCCTTCTTCCTAACCGACGTGGGATATCACATTTTATTATCCATGCATTTATCAATTTTTTAAAATTAAAAAATCACATTTTTTCCTGTTTTATTGGTCACCATTTGCTACTCATTTTTTTGATGCCTGCACACGTTCCAATTTTGCAGCATCTTATCTCTTCAAGATTAATTTTTTTCCCAGCTTCATTTAATCACTCATTTAATGACCTAGTAGTGTAGAGCATTTAAGGTCAATTTAGGTTAATAAACAAATTATAAACAATGCATTGAGCTGCAAAAACTGTCTACATCAACCTCGATATATGTTGCTGTCCACTTTTTAATTTTCCATTCAACAGCCCAATTTATCTTCTAATAAATCCAAATTTCACTTTTATTTAATGAAAATTTCCTAAATTAACTCATAGCTGAATTTAGGTATTTATTTTATTATAAAAATATTTCATAAAATCCACTTTATGGGCTGCTTGGACATCCATACTTGCCACTTAAGCTACCTATGCTAATCACTCTTTGGTGTAAAAAGTTAAAACCATTGATCCTAATTTCGTGCAATCCTAATCCCATCATCATTTTTATGATCAAATCCTTTCATAACCTTAATCTCATAATTTTAACCATCGATTTCAAATTTCATCTTAATTCGACTTTTCTAGCTTAAGTTATGATCATTTTAAATTTTTCACAGTGATGATCAATTATCATCAAAACTTTCATAATCTACCTTTCCCATGTGATTAAGCATGAAATTATGTGCTTCAATCTCAATTTTCATGTTAATCCGCCTTATGAGCAACAAGTTATGAATTTTCTAAGGTTTTCTTTACTAACTTGAGACTTATCCTTTTAATTTCTCATAATCCATATCAAATAATCTAAAATGATTATTCATGATGTATTGGTGTATTTTAATTACCAACAAATTATTCTAATCCCTTTGTCCCTCATTAGCTTATAATGATCACTCAAATCATCATTACTAATCTTTAACTCTAATTATCATAGTTTAGCAAAATCACAAAAATTATTTAAAATTCAATAAATTTACTTATAAATTACATATAAATGTTCAATGCATATATTGAATCTTACTTAGGTTAGGGTTTCACACTCATATACCATCAGATCTGTGCCAATGCGACCGGACCATGGGACAGCTATTTCTTCCCATCCCTCATCAACGAGCTCTGCAAGCGAGCCGGCGTCAGATAGGAGCCGACAGAGGAGGTCCTGAACTGTTAGGTCATCATAAACGACCTCTCCTACCGCACCTAGCCCTGGGTTCGCACAACCACTACACGCCCTAGGTTAGCTCCACCTACAGCGGGACCATCTTCAAAGCCGCTATCTTCAGCTGAGCAACTAACCAACCTGGAGAATCTGGTTGCCGCCTAAGCCAGATACCAGCGACAACATGATTGGGCGATGGAGGCTTACCTACGGCGGATCGCGGAGGACCATCAGATCGATATCTCCACCCTCTCACCTTTTCCGTTGACACTACCAAAGGTTCAAGCTTGTTTTGGGCAATCATCACGGCCCCAGCCCGACGACAAGGACGACAAGGATGAGACAGAGTCCAATTCCAGAGGGGAGTTCTAGTCCTTTCTTTTTATTTTTCTTTTCTTTTATTTTTGTTTATCAGTGTATTTTCTTTTTCTTTATTTAGTCATATTCGGATCATGCATTAAGGACAACATATCTCTCAAGTTTGGGGGGGGTGTATAATTCTCAACCATAGGTTAGTTTTGCATTTAATTTTTATGCCTTAGTTTATGTTGTATGCCTTTCAAGTCCAGCTAATGAAAGTTGTCTTTGTTTCAATTCATCTGATTGTGAAAATGTGTAAGGCAGTGATTAATTCTAATTTGGAATGAAATTCATGAAAGAATGGCAATTCAAATTGAACCAAGTATAAAAGGAATTTCGGAATACATGGTTCTAATTCAATAAAAGGCATATTTTCAGACCGAGATGATGAATACTGAACTAAATAAATACTAACCAAATACTTTAACGAGTTCAAAAATGGTATTATTTCACAGAAATTACTCAAACATGTTTAGTACCCCTAATAAAGTATTAGAAAAAAATAAAGAAATAAAAAGGGGGTGGTTGACCTAAGCTGAGTAACTGAGACTTATCATCGACAAATGGCTAGGTTCGCGTAAAAAAGCAAAAGAAAATCACAGTAACAATGCTTAAAAAAATTTAAAAATTCTCCCCAGATACCCTAAAATATGGTGAGGGGAGCCAAAAAAATACAAATCTCCAGATATCTTGAAATATGGTGAGGAAAATTTTTTCTATAAGTTTGGGGAGGGAAAGAATATGTAGTTGTTAGAAATTGAATTCAGTGACTTGATACCATTTGCTGTAACCAGTGTATTTAGTTTAATAATTGGTTTGTTTGAGTTCATTGAGTTCCTGTGAAACCCAAACCCAAGTAAAGTTTATTTATATGCAATTGGCATATAAATATGAATAAAGTATAATTTAGTGGAATTATGAATGATTTTCTTTGCAATATTGATGATTTATCACAATTAAGGCAAATGAGAATTAATGATCAATGAAAGCCGATATGGTTCAATGTGATTAAAGAGGCTTAATGAAGATTAGAAAATGCGAATATATTGAGAATAATTACCTCATGTATTATGGTTTAACTAATGGAGATTTTGATGTTAATTATGGATTAAAGGAGACAAATGCTAGAAAATGCTTAACTTAATGCCGAGAAGGCGAATTAAGATGAAAATTGAAAGGTAAGCATATAATTTATGCTTAATCTTATGGTAATGATGGATTATGAAAATAAGGATAAAATTAGGGTGACAATTGATTATCACCGTTCAAAAATTCAAATGATCATAATTTGAGCTATAAAAGTTGGATTGAGACGAAATTTGAAATGGATAGTTAAAATTATGAGATCTATGTAATGAGAGGCATGGATTAAGCTAATGATGATAAAATAAATTTCTTAATGGAATAATTTAATGGCTAATGGATTAGCTCAAAGGAGCATGAAATAGGTAGCATATAATGGACGTCCAAATGGGTTGTTTACATGGAATTTTTTATTTTAAAAATTATAAAATATGTAATTAAGTGAGCTACATGACAAGGGCAATTAATGGTATTAATTTGGGATGGATTTTATGGCACAAAATGCCAAAAATATAAAGGCAAAGGGACGTGGACAGCAAGGTAGGGGCAATGGACAGCAACATGGAGCGGCTAAGGGGTGCACGTTCAAGCAGATTTTGTGATTTTTATGATTTTTTAATAGCTAAATTGACTCCTCATTAAGCTAGTTACCTAGGGTGATTAAATACCCATTAATTAAAGTAAAAATTTGGTGGAAAATTCATGCAAAAGTTGCTGCAAGTGGATCCCACCAAAATGGACAACAAGTGCACTGGAGGAGACATGGACGGTTAGGCTGCTGTATTTGTTTTTTTTTAAATAAGTTAAATTGACCCCTATTTAGGCTATTACCTAGGGTGGGTAATTATCCATTAATTAAAATAAATTAGCTATGAAAAAATCATGCAAGAGTTGATGCAAGTGGACTCCACCCAAGTGGACAGCTTTATCTAAAAGATGGATATTGCTGTGAAACAAAATCCGAAAAAATACTAAATAATTAAATATGTGGCTGAAAATTTTTGTGTAAACTATAGGGTAAATTTGAAAAACTTTTCCCTCCATTTTGGGTCGAAATTGTAAAGAAAACATTGAAAAATAAATGCTTATATAAGCAGGCAGTATGGACGTTTTAGATTTCTGTTTGGGAGAGAAAAAAATCAAAGGGGCAGTAGCTGGAATGATCTAAGGGAAGAAACCGTGAATAAATAAAGGGGATTTCAAGTGCTCAAAGGATGGTTCACCAATTAATCAAGTAAGTATATGATTATTTTGATTTTATGTTTCAAATCTGAAAATTATATGATATTGTAAGCTAAAATACGGACAGAATAGGTAAATTTTAGCATGAACATTTTTAGGAAGAATCCTTATGAGGTTATTAAGGAACAAAAAAAATTTCACTTAAAAGATAAGCATGTTGCAAATTAAAAATCCGAGAAGATTAGCCTAAACAGGGTAAAACGGGTGACAAGATCAACTATAGAAAATTATTTTTAATAATTTTTATACAATAAGTTTTGAGCTGACACTTTTACAGGATATATAAAATATATTGAGGCACACAAGAAAAAATTAAACCTTAGGTTTTGATGGGTATAAATATACCCCCTAATTAACATCATTCAGGCCGTCTGAAAAATGGATTCTGCTATCCAGCAAGGTAAAAATACCAAACCAAATATAAACGCTTAATTTTTTATGCTAGAAATATTAATTTTTGTTAATTCATGTATTTATTAAGATATGATAGAAATTTTAGATCAAAACTACTTGATTTGGTATTGATTCAAGATTTTGAGATTTCAGTATGCCTGATTTTAGCATATGTGGATTGATGGAGAAAAAAATCAAAAAGAAATATGAAACCTACATAAGGGTATTAAAAATGAATAATGTGATGTATAGGCTATGATACGTATGAACACCCAACTTGAAAGACAAGTGGGCTAAGTTTGTGTAATATAAGTCCAAATGGATTTATATAGGTTGGAAAACCTAAGGAATATAAGTTTTTGAAGATGATACAAATAAATGAAATGTTATTTTCGTTTATCTAGGAAAAGGCAAGGAGATGAATGGAAGAAAAGAATTATAGCGATCTCGGGTAAGCGAGCGAACTTTTTCAAAATTATGAATTTTTCTCTATATGTTGAAATGATGTTTTGTCAATGCTTTTAGAATTATGTTTTGATGAATGGGTAAGCACATTTTTTGAAAATGACAGCATTAATGCAAAGCCATAAGTTTTGAAAAATGATGGCTTTAAAGAAAAGCCTCAAGGATTGCTTCATGGGAAGCAAACAACAATTTTAAGATAAACAATTTATCACAAGTGTTTCCATGGATTGGCAATGCTTTATGTTAATGAATTGAGAAATTTGCTTATGAGTAAGCAAGTTCTCTACGATAATGTTTTCAAAAGATTTTACATTTTATACCGATGGTTTTTAAGAATTTGATTTTAAGTAAGCAAGTTCTTTATGATGTTGTTTCAAAAGTATTTTGTAAGAAAAAGGGAACTTTTTCCTTTTCACAAAGCAACAAATGTAAATAAGTTTTGAATTTCTCTTATAATGTTTAATGAAAAATAATCACGTTATAAAAAAAAAAGAAAAAGGAGATTTGATTTATGAAAAGGATTTGTTTTGCTAGATCTTGATAATTAAATAATAAATGATGATTTGAACATAGTTCATATGTTTTAAAATGATATT